>OX457029.1:14586598-14615690 GCA_949752745.1 Protula sp. h YS-2021 | reverse complement strand
AAGCCTCTGCTTGAAACACACTGTTACGTGGTAGTAAACAGAGACCAATAATAGAGCAATCGGCAGGGGTGGCCGCCGATGTGCTTGTTATGGCGGACGATGCCATTTACCAGCAACTGGGCGGTCCGTTTCAGATTGCGGCTGGCGCACGCCTATCAGCGAAAAAACACTGTTATATATTTTGCCTAAATTTGGATTATAAACTAAAATGTAGCAACGCATCTCAGAACACTGCATCTGGATAAGTGTGTGTGCGTAAGGATTTAACCTGATAATCTGTAGAGCTGTCCCAAATAAAGGGTAAATCGCTGAACATAACAGCCCGCTACAGTCGTTTTGTTTTTTTTCTGTGGTTTGACAGGAGAAAGCTCGACTCGCAGAGACGGAGCGAAAAATCACAACCTTCACAAGACTGCTGCAGGCCGACGCAGAGGTAAGCAACAAGAACTAAATCAATAAAATAGTAAATAAATAAATAAAATAATAAAAAAATAAAAGAGAAGAAATAGTAAACAACGAAATAACTAATAAAAGATAAATAAATAAGTAAACAATAAATAAATAAAAAAGAACAAATATGGAGTGTCTTTTGAGAGATTGTGATCTCAGAAAATTTTAACAGCCGTAACCTGACTGAAAGTAACCTGAAACTCTATACAAGAAAATAATACAGTAACAGTGATCTGAGCGGTGCTGTTTTGGCATCGAGAAAAAGTGGACTTAAAGTCTGAAATGAAGGATGATAAATGTACTGACAACAAAATTGGGTGAGAGTGGGGGGTTGGAGAGCGGGGGGGGGGGGGGGGGGGGGAAGTGTGGGTGCGATGGGGAGGGGGGCTGTAGGGATGTATAAAGATACATCGGAGTTTTTCAAACAAAACTTGTCAACTCCATAAAACTGCATAAGATGATATGAATTTTAAGTTTATTTGTAACGAAAATGGGATCACTAAATTACACAGCGGCAACCTAGCGGAGGTGTTTTTGTACGGTTGGTGACCGTTGTTGGTGACCGCTGTTGGTGACCCCTGTTGGTGACCGTTGTTGTCTACCACGGTTCGTTCTCTTGTGTACAAGATCTTTTCGCTCCGATGGCCGATTGGGGATTTCTCGCAAATAGTAATCTTACTGAAAAACAGGAACTACCTTTTCAATCCGTTCGCTTTGTGATAATACATAACAGATTGATTTCGCCAGAGGTCAGATGTTAAACAGCAACGGGTTGAAGCCATGCCGGAATAACTTGCCCAAATGTTGGCGACTAAAACTGCCTGTGGATAAATAAATCCCTGATGCAACAATAAAAAACTGGAATAAGCAAGCATTTCATTCAGAATGTGCCTAAGCTATCAGAATGTGCCTTAGCTATCAGGTGTTTTTAAGGGTCAGTAGTTTATGTTACGAGCCCAATCACAGGCGAAACGCCGTATCTCAGAAAGTGGCACAAACTGGCACAAAGTGGCACAAACTGGCATATTTGTTAAAACTTCGGAGGAAAGCTCTACAAAAGTTGACGTAATGATTGGAGTAGTCGGTAATATTGCTCTCGTCTTTTACTATGAGATGTACCACACTTCTGCGGCTGATAACACTTAAGATGAAACGGCATCGCAAAAGCCGTTGGCAGCAGCCAAGGCGAGCTATGTATGGTCGTCATGATGATAAAAAAACGAGCAGATAACGTTTATCTGGTCGGAAAGCTGTTGCGGCAGTTTGTAGAACCTTTTCCGGGTTAGAAGTGTTTGTGAAAGTCGTTTGCGTCAGAAGGATTTTGATTCGTTGCGGATGCACCGGAAAGAGAATTTTGGACGCGATTGGTTGGCTTTTAACCAAAATAATATGAAACGTCACTCCACGTAAATTCGGTGTTTTTTAAACAGTTTCGCTGCGGAAGTAGAATTGTGGGAAAAGGAGATATGTTTTAATAATTTAAAAACGATGTAAGTTCCCTCTTATTATATTCAGAGTAGCGAGTCAAGGGGATATTGGAATATCATACCCCCCCCGCCCCGAAAGAAAAGAAAAGTCAGGAGAATATTGGGATCACCCCCCCCCCCCCCCCCCCAAAAAAAAAAGAAAAGGAAGGAAATAAAATCCGAAAAAATAAAAGCGTGAAATTCTTTGGGAAAATGTACGACTGTTTAACTCGTTTAGGTGGTCGCCGCCCCCCCCCCTCCCCCCATAAAAATAATGGATGTATGCTTGTAAAATATCCTTGTTTGATGGCAGGACTCGAAACCTATACCGGATATTATGAGCGAGGCAAAAGAAGGGATGTTCTCCACGCCGCAGTTAGAGAGGAGACTGGCGGATAAAATCTTCGGCACAAGTGGCACCCTGGAGGATCCCCAATCCAGGGACGTCAACTGCAAGAGTTTTGGCTCTGTGGAGTCCGAGGACTCGAGCGTGGCTAGCTCCGAAACACCATCGGATAAAGAAACGAGGTTCGACTACCATCCGGTTACAATCGCTTTGTATTTGGAATTATCGATGTTAAGAAACAAAAATTGGTTTTGAAATAAGACAGGGATAAACAGTTCATTTGGTGCTTTCATGTTAATAGACCTTCATCGATAGCTATGCGAAGTACTGGACAGCTAAAATCTCGGCGCGCGAAAATATAACAGTAGGCGGATTCTCACGATTTGCGGTTTTTTTATTACAGTTTAAGCAGTGGCGAAGACCATCATTTAGATAAGATGACGGACATAGAGAAGCTGTTAGCACACAACCAGGCGGAGAAACTACGCCTCCTGCAGCAACAGGTACATTACGCCACTGTGGGTTAAAAATATTAAGTTAACAGTACTGTTTGAATGTTGCCTAAGATCTTTTCAGCGCATATGAGGATAAATCATTGTGAAATATGTCTTCTAATCATAAATTTATTTTATGTTTTTGATATATGTAAGATCAGTATGTTATAAGGATTGTTCCAAATTTCTCTTCGGGGAGGGGAGGGAGGGTTAGGAGTGGCAGAGTGCTTTGGATATTGTGATCGGAGCTGTTCAAAAAATCTCCCATGGTAATTTTTTTAATGTGGGAAGGGCGGGGGGGGGGAGGGGAGGGGTAAAGCTGATTATTAGGTAAAACTGTTAAAGGGCACTCTAACGTCTACATTGTTATGGACACACTAGAAAAAAGTATTTACTGTACTGCAGAGTGAGGGTCTGGGAAGGGGGAGGGCGTGCAGGGTCATTTGAATTTGCCAGTACTGCAGCAATGTGGCCAGGCCATTATTTAGATAAGACCAGGTTAAAAAATGTATTGGAATATATATATATATATATATATATATATATATATATATATAAATTTTTAAACTAACATGTGTGAACAAATTAAGCAATAATACGTAACAAATAAAAACGAAAAATCCAGTTTTGTCAAATCCGCTGAACTAGAAACTAAGTTAAGGCATGGTTGATTTCTTTCTAACACGTGAAGGTCGCAAAGTGGTCAAAGGTCACGCTTGAACTACTTTTAGACCAGTCATCATTCTTAAGGGTAATCGATGGAATCCTGCTTGCGTTAACCCCCATCCCCAGTGTTAATCACCCCCATTGGTTGCTTTTGGTTGTCCTCCATCTGGTGGGGATTCTTTGTGAATTGAGCTTGTTACCCCCCCGATAGTAATTGTTTATTACCCTTTACGTGACCTTATTACCCTACAAGTGACTGTTGTCGGTGGCATAAGTTAGTAACTGTTGGTTGTCTCTGGTGGTTGTTGTTATTACCCTAAGTGTAGTTGTTGATTACCCCTAGTTGATTACCCCTAGTTACAGCTGCAATGTTGGCAGTTCGGTCCTACTTGTTGCAGCGTTACGTATTGTAGGAGTGGCTCCCGATAAAAATGCTGTGTATTTACTGTTCTATATACGTGACAAAAGTGACATTTGTTTTAATCGTCAAAATAAGATATCGTTGCGAGGTGGGTGGGTGGGTGGGTGGATGGGGGCGGCATTTAAAGCATCTCGTTTCTTTGTTAAGCATATCTTCACTGACTTGGCAAACGTCACTTTTACTTTCTGAAACAACATTTCTATCTGAATAAATAACTTTCACACCGGTACTCAGAAAAAAAATTCGTTGCATTGCCTGACTAATTAAAAAAAATAATAACCTTAACTTTTGGTAAAACTAAATAAAAAAATTGCTTCACTTCAAACCTCACCACACCGTTTACTACTTGGATTTGTCAGTATTGACCTCTGTGATCAGGATCGAGTATTCAGTAACGTGCAGGTGTCAGTAGTGACCTCATGGTATTTAGGTGCGAAAATAAAATCTAACCTCCCCCAGGTGCGAAATTAAAATCTAACCTCCCCCGCCCCCATTTTATGAATCGCGGGGATACTATTCCTAATTTACAAACGCATTGGACGTGGTTTGATCCGAAATTAACAGGGTAAGTCACAACCCAGCTTCCCACCCGCTCCTGTCCCTCCCCCTTCCCCCTTGTCCCTTGCCCCACCTTCGGCAGGTTACTACAAGTCATAATCTAACAATATGTCGTACATTAGTACATTTGCTGATATGGCCTATGCATTACAGGCGTCATTAATGCCAGCCCCTCTCGGCGGGAATGAACTCGAGCTGGAACGGCAGAGGAGGATCGAGCTGGAACAGCGCCTACAGCAAGAGATAGACAAGAGGAACGAGCTAGTGGAGGAACAAGTGAAGCTTCGAGAACGACAGAAGTATCAAGTAAGTGTGGAGGAATACTAAAAAGACGCGCATGCGCATGTCAAACAAAACAGCATTGTGATTGTCTGATGGCGAATCCATTACACTTTTCTCGTCAGTATAATGACGTTGGATCACATGTCTCCAGTCTGGATCAAAATTATGCAAGCGTAACGTGAGATAAGCTATTTTACCTGGACCTTCTTGCCTCGATTTGGGATATTACCGACTTAGGAAGACACTAGATGTCGCCTCATTACAAGGTCCTCCGGTTTTGCCAGTTTTTGTGTTTTTTTGTGAGTGTCGGAATACAATTCCTGAATATATTTCAAACTATTGACTGTCAAAGTCTTTTCCAAGTACAGTAAAACATGTTCTGATTAATGCTTGAAGTTGCCACTGCGAAGTTCAAATTATACTTGAATATTCATTATAGTTAATTAGAAATGAAATACCGATATGCAGTTGTTCGTAAAAATGTAAATCTTTTAATTGACCAACATCAAAGCGAAACATTAGACAAAGGAAAAAAATCGCATACTTCTAGAATAGACTCAATAGACTCACTGAGTGCAAAGAACCTTATTTCGCCCAGGACAAAAATATTTAAATTCTTATTTGCCTGAGGCACTCTTATTTTAAATAATAGTGTGTATATGGTAGCAGCAGTGAGGAATAAGAGGCATGTGTTTGTTTGCACTCTGACAGGCGGCTCGGCCGATGACGAGGTATCTTCCCATACGCAGTGGCCAGTTCGACTTGAAGCAGCACATCGAGTCGTCGGGTCACAATGTAGACCTGTGCCAACACCTGAGCGTCGACCAGACGTCGTGTCGAGGATTCCTACTCAAGATGGGCTCGAAATTTAAAACGTGGAATAAACGCTGGTTCGTTTTCGATCGCCAAAAGCGATCGCTAATTTACTATCCCGATAAAGCAGAGACGAAGTCACGTGGTGGGATCTTTTTCCAAAGTATTGTCGAAGTCTACGTCGACCATCTGCGAACTGTGAAAAGCCCCACGCCCAAGCTGACATTCTGCGTGAAGACGCACGATAGGACGTACTATTTTGTGGCACCCTCACCCGAGGCGATGCGCATTTGGGTTGACGTCATATTTACGGGCGCGGAGGGATACCAAGGCTACCAAGACTTCGTGTAGCGTATATTTGGTTTTTCACAGAGATGAAGCTTCTAGTTTTATATGGTAGTTTTATACCGTGCATAGCCTGATAAAATCCACATGTACACCTGGGCCTTAATATGCATACGCCAGAAAAGCAATAATATTTTTTTTCAGAGCGCCATGTTGAAATGTGTTGTTTTTTATGCACGAACTGAATAAATGCATGGCGAGTATATGTTTTTTAGCTGCCAAATAAAAGAACATTATGCATATAGATGTGTAACTCCTCTGGTACACAAAAGCTAGATAAGTTTTTAGAAGTATTCAATACGCAAGTTGTTACTTATAAAATAACCACTGACTTGATAAAAAACCGTATTTACTATTTTACTCATGCTTAGAAGTTACGCGTGAAGTGTGTCTCGTACAGTTGTATGAAAAAAAGGCGTGTAGGGGGTAGAATTGGCTGAGATCTGCTGGAAGCTTGTCGCAATCATTCGTGAGTTGTGAGGTGTTCTGTGTTAGGGTTAAAAGACAGCGTGCACCAGGTGGCGCTTAAAACGACACAGGCGACATAAGCAATAGACGCCAGGTGGCGCTTCAAATGCCACACACGACGCCAGACAGCGTGCACCAGGTGGCGCTTAAACGCCACACATGAGATTGGCGTAAAACACGATCTTAAAGTTAGGCTAAGGTATGCCCAAAATGTTGCTAATTTTTGCAGTTTTATTCCCCAAGAGAGATTGATAGAAAGCTTGAAGACGAAAGACAAGAAGAGAAAAGAAAAAGAACAGAACTGTAACCTGTTTACTTGTGAAATAGGCTACTATTTTGATGGCTAAAGGCGAGACATAACTTTGTAGAGTTAAACAGAGATCTAGGAGCTTTAATTTAGTGTGCTTCGCTTAGGACAATGTCACCGAGTGACATGGGGACACTGTGACAGAGAGCACAGAAGAACAGTCATCATGTACTCTTAAAATACACACGTATCATCTATTCACGGGGTTCTGCATGGGCTGACACAGTATTTGTTCCCCCCTTTATTCAACTGTTTCTCTTACCTTGTTCCGTGGGTCGGGAGGTTTCATGGAGCTAATTCCGAGGAAGGCCAATAAGTCGCTTTCTAAGTATCGAAAAGACCTCCGGACTATGCCATATTATGATTATTTTTAGGCTTCAGGGAGAGTTTCAAATCACACAACCCATCCCCCAGCCCCAGCGCCTCCCCCCCCCCCGCCCCCCTCCTCCCTGAAGCACGAGGCACAACCATTTTCAGGTTAACCGCAGAGAACACTAACAATAACCAGTAATGATATTGTTTTAAGTGCGACAAATGATTTCAACCTTCGAAATACCACTCTGGGCTTTGTTTACCCGGATTTCATAGAGTGTGTATTAATAATTTAGAGCGTATTATCTCAGCTGGTCGCAATGTCCCTGGTTATATGAGCTAGTAAAACAAGTGCAATAAAACTGTTTTACAGTTTTATTACAATTTTACAATAGTTTCCAATGGCTGAAGTAATTATTTTCTCAGTATCGGCTGAAAACTTGCATTTTATCTACTTTTTGCGATAACTTTTCTATTACGTGCATGAAAGAGTCTATGATTTTATATAAGACAATTTTATTGGTGCTATATACACATATTACACAGTATCATTAACAGTGGTAAGACATGTACTTGCAAAAGTGGGCCTCGGAATTAAAAAAACAGAGAAGAGGCTGGAGTCTTGTCAACACGAGTTATTCGCAGGGAGAGTTGCTTTCCGTGTTTTTGTTTCTAAGAATCAACTGAGAAAATTGCGAAGCCCTGCAGCCATATTCACAGAAGCTAACTGCATAGTTAACTGCGCAGTTCACTGTACTCCGCGAAGCGAAAATCTGTTAATCGAACTGTATGACGCAAACGATTTTTAGAGTGATTTATTATTGTTAAACAGGTGGGACGATCGGGTTGGTAAACGGGAGGGGGGGGGGGGGGGGAGTTAACGGCGTGAGTTAATCGCACTGTGAACCGTTGTGAATATGGCCGCTTTGACTTCCCCACGTGTAGTAACCCGTGCGAATAACTCGTGTTCTTTATGGTGGTTTGTATAGCAAAATATAAGGCCACGCATAACACAGTATTTACAAGTTATACCTTAATTCTACAGCCAGATAAATGAAATTATACGTGTTTTTTTTTGTTTGAAATGTATTCAAATGTATATGTGGCTGGAAGTTGTAATGCAGTAAAACCCTCAACCAGGGAACACCTCTAATTGGAGAACAACTTCAAATACTTGTATTTTCTGTCGACTTCTGTCAGATCTTAGGTTATAGATATGTACAGGGACAAATCCGACGCAGTCCCCCTCCCCCCACTCCCTGTCGAATAAACAAATAGACAAATCACCCCTGACTGGAATTAAAATTAAAATATTGCTTTCGTTGATTGCAATTCGTCTTGATCACGAATAAATAAGGTTTCTGGTCTGTCTCACCTGAAAGTTTTACCGTGCATTTATTTGTGTATAAGACGCACGGACTAACTAACCTTCACACGCACGTGTGTACATATTTACCCAGCTTTTATATGTACTATTCAGCAGCGATGCCCAAAAATGGATATACAGTGGCTTTAGAAGGTCTAGTGGCTTCAAGAAAGACTGCTCTGTTTCTGACACATTCATTCTGAATTGTTTTCATTGAAAATTATATATGTTGCTTTTTTTCTAATTTTAAATAGACGACATGCCAGTGTTTTATAGCATTTGATTCATTTGGCAATAAAACGTTTATTTTAGAGGGGAACACTTCCATTACATTACAAATAAAATATAGGTTAAAATTGATAAAAAAGTGTTTTCATTTGCACTGTCTTGAGCAAAACAAACTTCGGATTCTCTCTATACTTTAATTTTGTTCTTCGTTGCTGGCATGGCTCCTACATTTTACAATCAAAATGAGACTTGCTCAACATAATGTCCTTTTACATTTCTTTGACACTAGAGGTATTCTTACAAAATTCCAAAAATCCAGACACCGTGATTTATGAGACAGCGAACGGAGAAAACCACCACTGTTTTCAGTATTAAAAACGGATGTCCGAAAATACGTAACGGGTGGTTTTTCTCAGAAATGTTGGAAGCGAAGGGGAGAGGGTGAGAGGGGGGGGGGGGTGCGGGGAGGGAATGGGGTGTTTAGGTGTTGCCATCGCTGGCGTTTGCTTTGACGATGTAGAACACTTGGTGAGCGGACTTTCCTCTTGTATCTACAGCTTGGTGACCTCTTTCTCTGTCACGCCGTCCACCATTCCCTTCCCCTTCCTGCCACCTCCGTGTGTGCATTCTTCCACGAGAGCACTTGTCTCTTCTGCCCAATCTTTTCTCTACAGCTTGGTGACCTCTTTCTCTGTCACGCCGTCCACCATTCCCTTCCCCTTCCTGCCACCTCCGTGTGTGCATTCTTCTACGTCAGCACTTGTGTCTTTTGCCCAGTCCTGAAGAACTCCGGATGCACAGATGAGATAGATAACCGTGCCAAATGACGTAATCGCAGCCGATAAGAAGAAAACGTTCCTCCATTCTTCCTGCGTTTGCTGAAAATAAATTTGACTTGATTTTATAATACTCAAAAAAAAAAAATGGAATTTTCACTTCAAATTCCTGAAAGATCTAGGAGCTCTGTGCACTATAAATGTTTTTATATTTATTTAGGAGAGGAAAAAATAACATTGGTTTTCACACCCCCCCCTACCGGATCGGAAATAAAAAAACACCCTCTCGGGTCTAAAAATTCGACCGAAGGACCGTCTGTACAAAATTCTAGTAAAATGATTTACTTGGAATGCAGAAAAGTTTGAAATTGGCATTTTGTTGGAAACAATTATCCTAAAACCTGACACTCGCCCTTCTGCGCTCGCATATCCGAATCAGGAACAATTCAAAATGCAAGTGTTGTCTCATTAAACGTTTCATTTTTCTATATTGCGAGAAAAAAAACAAGAATTTTGCAAAATAAAGGAAATTCGAAAGCACTTTTTGGGGATCGGCATGGCATAGCAAAGAATATGATCTCCTTGCACTTGCGATTAATTTGGAAATTCGTCAGTAAAATACACGATTTTTTTCACTTACATTGGTCGTCATTTTGCCGATGGCGTAAGGTGCAAGGAAACCCGGCAGCGTGGCGAAAGTGTTGGAGATTCCAAACAGAAGAGACGCGTACTTTGGGGCAATGTCGGCATGGTTCACCATCACCCCTGCTCCGTAAAGACAGCCGATAAACGAGATTGCTACCGTCATTAGGACGATGGCCCACACCGACTGGGTGCAGTCAAAGAAACCTAGGCCCACACTTAAGATCGCGGGTATAAATCCACCTGTAACGAAATAAGTAACACGGCAGTTTTGCCACATACAATAAAAGAGACTTATCGAATTTGGAATTTTATATATAAGGTTATCTCACAAATATTGCTATAAAACCCTCTTTTTTTGGTTTGTAACCGCGTGCCAAAACGTGTCGAAATCACGTGAGGGGTGGGGTAGGAGGGAGGTCAGAGGTTGTGAGGGGTGTTGCTGATCAACCGAGCCCCGTGAAGACCTTCCTCACGGTTGTGGTGCTGACACCCCGCCTCCTGAGCACGTCAGCCAGGCTGCCTGAGATGTTAATCATCGCCCAGGGTGAGGGGTGGGACAGGAAGGAGGTTAGAGGTTGTTCGGGGGGGGGGGGGTGTTGCTGACTCACCGAGCCCCGTGAAGACCTTCCTCACGGTCGTGGTGCTGACACCCCGCCTCCGGAGCACGTCAGCCAGGCTACCTGAGATGTTAATCATCGCCCAGGGTGAGGGGTGGGACAGGAGGGAGGTAGGAGTTTGTGGGGGGGGGGGGTGTTGCTGACTCACCGAGCCCCGTGAAGACCTTCCTCACGGTCGTGGTGCTGACACCCCGCCGCCTAAGCACGTCAGCCAGGCTGCCTGAGATGTTAATCATCGCCCAGGGTGAGGGGTGGGTTAGGAGGGAGGCTAGAGGTTGTGGGGGGGAGGGGGCGGGTGTTGCTGACTCACCGAGCCCCGTGAAGACCTTCCTCACGGTCGTGGTGCTGACATCCCGCCTCAGGAGCACGTCAGCCAGGCTGCCTGAGATGTTAATCATCGCCCAGGGTGAGGGGTGGGACAGGAGGGAGGTAGGAGTTTGTGGGGGGGATGTTGCTGACTCACCGAGCCCCGTGAAGACCTTCCTCACGGTCGTGGTGCTGACATCCCGCCTAAGGAGCACGTCAGCCAGGCTGCCTGAGATGTTAATCATCGCCCAGGGTGAGGGGTGGGACAGGAGGGAGGTAGGAGTTTGTGGGGGGATGTTGCTGACTCACCGAGCCCCGTGAAGACCTTCCTCACGGTCGTGGTGCTGACACCCCGCCGCCTAAGCACGTCAGCCAGGCTGCCTGAGATGTTAATCATCGCCCAGGGTGAGGGGTGGGTTAGGAGGGAGGCTAGAGGTTGTGGGGGGAGGGGGCGGGTGTTGCTGACTCACCGAGCCCCGTGAAGACCTTCCTCACGGTCGTGGTACTGACACCCCGCCTCCTGAGCACGTCAGCCACGCTGCCTCAGATGTTAATCATCACCCAGGGTGAGGGGTGGGACAGGAGGGAGGTTAGAGGTTGTGAGGGGGGGGGGGGGTGTTGCTGACTCACCGAGCCCCGTGAAGACCTTCCTCACGGTTGTAGTGCTGACACCCCGCCGTCTGAGCACATCAGCCATGCTGCCTGAGATGTTGATCATCGCCCACATGCACACGTACGGAATCGCCGACAGCGCCCCATTCTATGGATAAAAGCGTACCACAAGAACGGGATGTGTAATATACTACTCGCGCCCATTTAAAACCCTGTCCGAAGTCAAGGTCAAATGAGAATGCAACTGGGGCAGAATTTTTGGTAAATTCATGATAAATTCGTCCTTCTTAATTCGCACGTGCAAATTTCGTGTCCAGGTTGGTATTTGTATATAAAAGCGCGTTTTTCGTTAGACTCTTTTTCCCTGCAAACTGGTACATTCCAAAGGCATTTAGGAAACTAACTGAATGCTCGCATACCGAAATATTGTGATGTTACCAATAATTCTTGATGCAAAAAATGAAATATCCTTTCATCCATCTGGAGAAAGACGACAATTCCTGAATTATGATGGGCTCCAGCAAATTTGCAATGTCCAAATATAAATTGCGTTGTGTTTTATTTCATAACTTAGGTTCACCTTTTCATGAGTCAGTTTCTGTTTTCATGAGCCAGTTTCAGTTTTTCCTGAGTTAGTTTCAGTTGTCGATCAGTCAATTTCAGTGAGTTTCAGTTTATCATGACTTAGTTTCACTTTTTTCATGAGTTAGTTTAAATTTTTCAGAATTTAGTTTTCAGTTATTCATGACTCAGTTTCAGCTGTTCATGATGATGTTTTTTCACGAGTTACTTTCAGCATACTTACAGATTTGACATCAAACTTGAGCACTTCCTTGATATATGTTATGAGTTAGTTTTCAGTTTTCCTTGAATCAGTTTCAGTTTTTCATGGTTTTCATGAGTTACTTTCAGCACACTTACGGATTTGACATCAAACTTGAGCACTTCCTTGATATACGTCGGCATGTTGGTGAGGAAGGTGTAGGTGGTCCAGTTACCACACATGTGCATCGTTACTATGGCGATGACCGGAAATGACCGCAGAAAGGACAGCCAGGGAACTCTCAGCTGGAATCATATAAAATATATAACATGTCTTCGGTGTAAAGTAATATTATCTCAGACATAAAATTCGGTCATCGCATATTTACAAAAAAGATCGCTCAAAAAGATTAATCTCTTTTATGAGCAAAATTCCTAAAAACTTAACATGTAGATTTCTGTTTCCTCAAAAAAAGCTGTTATGGACTCTGCACTTCCCGTTATATGAGAAGGCGATAAAGCGACGAGGAACAATAAGCTTGATTCTCATCCAACGTTTGGTCACCAAGATCGCAAATCAAGAAAAAGACTAAAAAAAGAAGGATCCTAGCCGGATCTTAAACAAGTTCGGCCATAGCCGATCCAATTTTTTTCTATAAAATTTAAAATATTAAAAAAATGCAAAAAAAAAAAAAAAAAAAAAAAAAAAATTGCGATGGGAAACAAGGCTATTTTTCTTCCTGGCCTAATATTCTACTTTATCATTGCACGGATACAGTGACACAGATACAACGATTTACGAATATTTAAGAAAATGTACAAAGCAAATTCCGGGAAAATATTTGAAATCAATAATGACCAATGATAAGGCTAGTGCTGAAATCACGTGAGGATATTTATATTTCCGGGATACGTATATTATCTTCCAGAAATAGCCGAAATCTCCTGTAATTTACGAACATAATATTATGGTCTTTCTGAAGTCAGGTACAATGTAAGGATGAAATAACCGTACGTTTTTTTCCGTGGTCTTTTTGACAGCCCCCTCCAGACTGTTCTGTATGTAAGTTCTTTCTCTGTCGGAGATACGCGGGTGTTTCTCCGGCGTGTCAGCTGCTATGAACATCCAGGCGATAAACCACAGGATTCCAAAACCACCTGAAATCATTTAGTGTTTTGTCATTTTAATGTCAATTCCAGGAGAGGGGGTGTCACCTAAACATCTAAAACGGAAAACGTGGAGGCAATGGGGGAGGGTAATTTTGGGGCCAGACGCGTTAAAAGGGGTGGGGTGTAAGTTTTATTCAGGACTCTCACCAATAGGAGTTTCGTTCGGAACTGAAGAAGAAGAGTTCCAATAATTTTGCGTTCCAGGTGACTTTGTACTCTCAGATATACAATTTGGTGAGAAATGTAGAAATGTATGTTTTTATTTAAATGGACACTCCACGTTTAGGGGGTTAAATTTACGCTGGTGTCCGCGTTTAGATAAAAAGTAGAATATTCTGAGAATTTAGCACTCCACGTGTTAGGGCAGGGGGGCGGGGGGGGTTAATTCCTTGGATGGCAGTGGCGTGGGGAGAAGGACATGTGGAGAGGAGGGTGTTTACGTAATTCCATGCATGGGTGTGGAGTGGTGAGGAGGATATGTGGAGAGGAGGGTGGTTAGTTCCATGCATGGATGTGGAGTGGTGAGGAGGAATGTGGGGAGGAGGGTGGTTAGTTCCATGCATGGATGTGGAGTGGTGAGGAGGATATGTGGGGAAGAAGGTGGTTAATTCCATGGATGTGGGGTGGAAGGTGGTTAATTCCATGGATGTGGGGAGGAGGGTGGTTAATTCCATGGATGTGGAAAGGAGGGTGGTTAATTCCATGGATGTGGGGAGGAGGGTGGTTAATTCCATGGATGTGGAAAGGAGGGTGGTTAATTCCATGGATGTGGGGAGGAGGGTGGTTAATTCCAATGGTGCGGGGAAGAGGGTGGTTATAAAAGCTACTTTGACACAGCTACCAAGAAAAAAGTTCTACAGATTAGTCCGACAGTCCGCAGCACGCATTTAGTTCTTCTTAATCAAGTAAATCATATTTAAAAATAATTATGGCAAATAAATGCATTGCCAAAAAATGAATAAAAATGAAAAAGGCCTGCTACCATGCCATGCTTGTAAGTGAAATCCTCACACGTAGACTTACAGTCTAGTTCGATAAAAATAAGATAAATTACTTATGTCTCAGCAAGAGTGTGATCTACCTCTACATTTTTCTTCTTCTTCTTCTTCTTCTTTTTTTTTTTTTTTTTTTTTTTTTGGTGAAGAATGAATTGAAATCGTAATCTCCTTTTTCGTGTAATACACCAAACAAAAGTTCTTCCTTGACGCCCAAAACTCAGCCCCCTCCCCCTCCTCCTTCCCCCGAGGAGGTGTCAACGAAACACCCCTTTCCCACGCTTTGGCGCCTCACGATTCTTCGCAGGTATGGACCCCCTGCCGCCCCCCCCCCCCCCCCCCCCCCCGCATACGTACCGAGTACATAGAAGACAGACGGCCACCCGTTATCAAACCCGTATTCGCAAAGAAGTCCAGCCAGGGGAAACGTCACCACATTGCCTATCTGAGATCCTGCAATCAAAAATGAAAAGAAAGAAGGGCAGTGTGAAAAAAGTAGGATATCAAACTTAAGGCCTGTGGTTGTCTTAAAATACAGCTCTTGACGCAATCATTATCGATTTTTTGTTAGTTATGTAGAGCAAATGGCTGAATAAGTACAGTGAAATAGGGTACCACTAGCGGTACTGAGGTCCCGAGCAGACGACAACCCTTACTAGAAACAGGCGTATTTCTACGAACCGATGATTAATTTATCGAAAAGGGTAATATCTGAGTGTATTAAAATTGGAAATTATTAAAAATAAAGAAGAAAAAAATATGATGAACCTGCAAATGTGAAGCCGATGAGTTGGCTCCGTTCCAGGGGCGGGGCCCAATAAGCCCACATGGCATGCATGGCCGGCCACACGACACCCTGTAATACCACGCTATAGTGTAGGTCAAGGACACGGTTTGTTTACATGTGGGGAAAATGGACAGGGGAACTGGAGACAGGGGAAGTATGGAGGAGAAAAAAGAGCAGGAAGAGGAGGAGGACTAGGAGGAGGAGGAGGAGAGGAGGAGGGGGAAGGGAAGCGGTAAACCAACGCAACCAATGATGATTAAGGTGGGGAGGGCCTTGAAGAAGAAAAAAGACGAAGTAATAAAAGAGAAGAAAAGGTAGAAGAAGCAGATACAACTAAAGTAGCAGAAATCAGGACAAGATCACTGCGGGATTCCGCGAAAATAGTGCTCATATAGGACAGGAACTACTTTTTTTAGAACTTCCGTCTGCTCTGTGTTTATGCGTAAGAGATAGATCTCTTCAGAGGTCAGCTGTTTTATAACAACGGGATTCTGTTATTTTTTATTTTGTAAATATTATTATTAATTTATTAAAAATGGGCTCGATGTACCTGTCCTATTCCAGCGATAATCCTGAGTACTATCAGGAAGATATAACTGACCCGTGCAGCTAAAGGCATGAACACCGTAGCGATGGCACATAGCAACATGAACCAACCGAAGATGTGCTTCCCGCCAAAACGCGCTGCCAGGTAACCGCCCGGAATTTGCGTCACCATGTAACCCCAGAAGAAGGAGCCCAGGACTAATCCTTGTACCTCCTTGCTCCAGGCAAACTCTCCATCCTAAAGTTTATTGAAGTCGTGTACACTATAATAATACATATATTTTTTCAAACTTGCAGGCCTGTCATATTTACATAAAATAATTTGAAACGTATTTTTTTCATACAAGTTTTAGTCTTAGTTTAAAATATACATTTTAGTGCTCATTTCTGGTCGCAAAGACTACTAAAAATAATGCAATAATGGTAGTTGAGGGGGCCGGCGTCTGTGTTTTTCAGCTACATTGTTATTATATACCTTTTTGCTTGACTGTTTGGTGCTGTTACCACTTTCCTTCTCGGTACACTTGTCATCCTCCATCGCCGTTCCGTAGGCCACCTGTGACGTCGTGTTTGCGGCGTCACTCGCTAGAGCGCGCTGCTCATCCAGCGCTGATTGGTTGACCATGCACACCATGGCAACGCTCATGTCTACACGCAGTGCGTACATGTTGACGAAGCCGACAAATGAGACGACGGCGAGGGCCACTCGGTAGGAACAGAACAGCGGTGCTCGATCTGAAAGAATAAGGGTGACGAATTTGCATTCACTCCTTCTCTAGAATGACGAAAAAAAAAACAAAACAAAGAAAAAAATTTAACAACAACAAAAAAAGCAAATAAAAAAAAAAAACAAAAAAAAAACAAAACAAAACAAAAAAAACAAAAACAAAACAAACAAAAACAACAGCAAAAACAAAACACAAAGAAAAATAAACTTAGGACAGCAATGTGGCTTTGGTATAGAAAAAGGATCAATTGACTGGTTCTGAATTGGGAAAAAGAAGAATAAAACGGCAAAAAATGATTGGTATGTTTTAGACGAATAAAAAATTGCTCTCCAGGGGAGAGATGTGTGGTTCTTGACACAGTTCATTTTTATTCTTTAACACAAGTATCAACAAAAAGTTCAGCCATTTATACAGAGAGCCAGATACTGACAATACTGCAATGTATAGAAAATTAAAATTGATAAAGCAAAAAAAAAAATAAATAAATAAATAAATAATAATAATAATAAAAAGTCGGTGTTTACTTTGTTTCTCTTTTTGATAAGTATCGATACATACAAGTTCTTTGTCATTTTGTTTGTTGAAGTTTCAATAGATTTTTGTGAAAAGTAAATTTTATAGAATTACTCACCGACGCCTTTTTCGTTATTCTTCATGGTGTGAATAATGTGAGTGCACAATCCGTGATGTGATTCACGAAAAATGATAAACCAAATAAAAGAGTACTTTCTTCTGCCTCCGTCCTACACCGAGATACGGGTGTGTGGCTTTGGCAAGTATGTAACTTCCAGCAGAATATTCGTAAGCAACATTAGCTGTTCACAAAAAGCAACACGAGCACCTGCAAAGCAAACTGACAGACCGTATGGATTTTATCAGAGCATCTTGTCACAGTGATATGGTAGGTGAAGGCAAGAGGTGAAAACATGACCCGCTGTGTACTGACAACAAACCTCCTGAACAACAACACACAAGTGTAAATAGGTACTCCTCTGATGCTGCGTTTTGGCAGTATGTTTGCACAGTATTCAAATCCGGAATCCAGATTCCAGCAGCCGGCAAACATTATATCGCGGACAGGACGGGAGTGCATGGACGAGGGGTGAAGGGCGGATTTACGAGGAAGCTGGAAATTCCGAGAAGACATTTGCACCAAAGTTTTCACACAAGCAACACTTAAACCGCTTATAACGCTACAAACTAACAACTTACAAATTGATACTGTAAATGTTATGCCATTTAAACATCTATAAAAACCATTAACCCACACGCTGCTGGAAAACAAACAAAGCAAGAATTTTGGGCAATACGGATCATAGTAATTTTCTTAAATAACGAAAAATACATTCGACACGGTCGCATCTAATATTTTTTCAAGGAAAAATAATAAAGATCGGCGACCGGCCGGGTGAAATTAAATTGCAATAACTGGAATGAGAAACAAAACTAATTTATTTTCTTGGGTACATTTCATGGGGTGGGGTCCGATAAAAAGGCTGTCGGCTAGCAGTTTTTTTTTTGTGAAGCTTGGAGATGACCCCTAATAATTGGGAAGGTGGGGGGATGTATTTACAACAGTTATCTCTCGCCCGTGTACAACTATTCAATAAATCTCAGTCTTTGGAGTAACTCAAATTCATTTGCTTTTTTTTTCAATTGTTTGTTTATTGTGTCAAAGCATAGACGTTGATATTAATATATTTGCTTTTTTATTTGTGTTTACCGTGTGGAGAATCCGTTGCTATTGCCTATTACTGTTACATCACCTATAATACTGAATGCAACCTCCCACCCCTGAATGCAACATCATGGCGTTACACAGGTCAAATTCAGCTCTTCGCTAGCTTGAAGGTCACTTTATTTATGTACCAAGCTAAACAGCCAACCTGGCGACGCTAAAGCCTCCCACTACCGTCTACTTCTCCTGCTCCTCCCTCCCTCCCCCTCCGAAAGTGAGCTTTGTGTCTTTCACTTTTGAATTTAAACCCCCATTAAAACAAAAGTTTTTTTTTCGGTTATCCTTCATTTTGAATTGCAGAAAAATGACAAAAAGCAAATATTAAAAAAAAACAACCTTGATAGATGTATTTTTTCTGGCTGCATATCACTGCTACAATCATGTGTTAGGGAAGAATGTATCTCTGCTGGTACATGTATTTCTTTAAGGAAGGCGCATTTTTGAGTGTAGAGGGGTCCATTGTCTCAAAGACGGCCGATATTCAGTGTATAAAACCTTTAAAACGTCGATCCTGGCTGAAGAGCGGTTATAGTTTGAAAGTATTTTTAAACATCGGATGTGGAACATGCTGTTGGTTTAACTATCAATAAAATGACCATTAGTTAATTCACACAATGAGAGCATCAAAGTTATTCTGGCTATTAACGTGAGCAGATCCAGAGGAACCCGACCCGTGAGCCACGTAAAGAAGCCAGGATAACCAGGCCGTGTTTTACAGTATGCCGTCCAGTTCACGTCTAGTTGTTTCGTACGTGTGTATACGGGAAGTTGATAGATGACAAGAAGTCCTTGTCTAGTGGAAAGCAAAATACTAGCTGAGAACTGACTACATAACAGAGGCAGGATACTTGTACAATTTCCTGCGAAGCAGATCCTGTTATACTGAAGAAATACATAAAGTAAAAAAAAATAACCTAGACAGAATTCCGCTAGATATCGGAATGGCCCTCTTGTGGAATCCAAGGAAAAATTAAGTATGCTATTGTGCGGAGGTCAACGTTACTGAGGTACCGTTATGTAACGTCTCTTAGGCCTAAAGGGTTAAAAAAGAAGTCAAAATCCATCCGTCTCTAACTATTTTCGAGATAATGGTCATCCATGTCAAGGTTGCCAGGTTATTCTCTACTCAAACCGTATATTTTGTCAAACTCGAGTCAAACTCGAGCCTATTTCTAGCGATTTTTCGTATTAAATATGGGTTCAAAAAATATTTTGACCTCAATTTGACCTTGTCCGTTCATGTTAAGCTACACAAAATATGGTGTCAGTGAGGTCTTATCACCCTATATATTCGTGCCACGCTGCATCGTCGTATGGTCTAGGCTAGTTGTCTGGAAAGCCCTCTAGGGCAACAAATCCGTTGATCTCAAATTGACCTTGACCTTGATGCGACAAGCGATTCCAGTGAGATGTTATCTTCTTCTATGCTTGGAGTTGTCTGGATCGCGTTGTTTGAACGCATCGTGGGATCAAGAAATGTTTTCCTGATGGCAAACATGCCTTAATCCATAGTACCGCTATTTTTCGTTTAAACCAGTGCCAGACATCTACTAAGATATGGCGCATGCGATGTAGCGCAGCTATTTTCAGCGCCCCTAACGGCTGAGCCACTGCTGACGTAAGCACTGCCTATCATCCTGCAGCTAAGTAATGCCAACTTCACGCCAATGAAGGGAAGATTTTAATTCAATTTCAAACATTTAGTGAAATAATTCTTGACACAAAGGAGAAAAAGATGAAAATTAATTTGCATTCTTTTGGTGCATGTTTTAATTATTTATAACAACGCTCTCGCGCTCCCCATATCCCCCTGAGACCCCCACTCCCCCCAAAAAAACAAAACAAAGCAAAAAACCAAAAAAAAAACAAAACAAAACAAAACAAACACACAAACAAACAAACACAAAAAACATGGAATTTGTGTGATATATACAGATGGACAACAGAAAGGTTACACTTCAAATTGAATATTTTTCAAATATTAGATTGTTTTTTTTTTCACGACGTTTCCATCAATAGAATCAAACCCAAACTTACACCTGATGCTGTTGTTTTATTATGAAAATAGTTTTCAATGTGTTTGTGGAGGGTTTTGGCATGTGACACATTAATCGATGTCAGTCTTGTTCTTTGAATTTTCCTTTCTTTTGAGCTCCCTTATGGCATAGCCAGCAACGTAAACGTTGTGCAGTAAAACTGCTGTTAAAACTTCTGAGGCGTTATCAAGAAACAGGAAACACCAAAGACAGACCTCGAGGCGGTCATCCTCGTGTGACTACGCCTCGTAAGTGTAGCCGAAAGGACAACTAGTCGGATAAATGCAAAAATAGTCATTCGACGCCTCCGTGAAAACCGAATCTGGGCCATCGGGAGCACATCGGAATGGTACTGACCGAAGATATCGAAATCGAATGCGTTAGGCGAACTATAAGAATAGAAGCAGGCCGTTGGGAGATGCGTCGCTGGTGACATGTCATTTTAGTGTCCAGGGTCGAGCTTTACCGCCCGATGGGAGTCAACACGTACGTATACAGACACATCGCCGAACGTTATGCCTCGGTTTGTGTCGGACAGATCTATGGCTTTAGATGACGGTGGCGCAATTATTTGGGGCGCCAAACGATTGGAATGGCAACTGTTCATTTTCGTAAAAAAATTGTACTTTTCGGCGAACATACAGCTCGAGCACACGTTACTTTCCTGCAGACAAACAGCTCGTACACACGTTACTTTTCTGCAGACAAACAGCTCGTACACACGTCACTTTTCTGCAGACAAACAGCTCGTACACACGTTACTTTTCTGCAGACAAACAGCTCGTACACACGTTACTTTCCTGCAGACAAACAGCTCGTACACACGTTACTTTTCTGCAGACAAACAGCTCGTACACACGTTACTTTTCTGCAGACAAACAGCTCGTACACACGTTACTTTTCTGCAGACAAACAGCTCGTACACACGTTACTTTCCTGCAGACAAACAGCTCGTACACACGTTACTTTCCTGCAGACAAACAGCTCGTACACACGTTACTTTTCTGCAGACAAACAGCTCGTACACACGTTACTTTCCTGCAGACAAACAGCTCGTACACACGTTACTTTTCTGCAGACAAACAGCTCGTACACACGTTACTTTCCTGCAGACAAACAGCTCGTACACACGTTACTTTCCTGCAGACAAACAGCTCGTACACACGTTACTTTTCTGCAGACAAACAGCTCGTACACACGTTACTTTTCTGCAGACAAACAGCTCGTACACACGTTACTTTCCTGCAGACAAACAGCTCGTACACACGTTACTTTTCTGCAGACAAACAGCTCGTACACACGTTACTTTCCTGCAGACAAACAGCTCGTACACACGTTACTTTCCTGCAGACAAACAGCTCGTACACACGTTACTTTTCTGCAGACAAACAGCTCGTACACACGTTACTTTTCTGCAGACAAACAGCTCGTACACACGTTACTTTTCTGCAGATAAACAGCTCGTACACACGTTACTTTCCTGCAGACAAACAGCTCGTACACACGTTACTTTCCTGCAGACAAACAGCTCGTACACACGTTACTTTTCTGCAGACAAACAGCTCGTACACACGTGACTTTCCTGCAGACAAACAGCTCGTACACACGTGACTTTCCTGCAGACAAACAGCTCGTACACACGTGACTTTCCTGCAGACAAACAGCTCGTACACACGCTACTTTCCTGCAGACAAACAGCTCGTACACACGCTACTTTCCTGCAGACAAACAGCTCGTACACACGCTACTTTCCTGCAGACAAACAGCTCGTACACACGCTACTTTCCTGCAGACAAACAGCTCGTACACACGCTACTTTCCTGCAGACAAACAGCTCGCACACACGCTACTTTCCTGCAGACAAACAGCTCGTACACACGCTACTTTCCTGCAGACAAACAGCTCGTACACACGCTACTTTCCTGCAGACAAACAGCTCGTACACACGCTACTGAGTAGGATTGCGTTGTTGAGCGGTGTCGTGAGTTTTATTTTAAAGAGATTCTATTAAAGTTTCTCTGTTGAAAATCAAAAGAATTGAATTTGAATAATTTTGTGACTAACAACAAGCCTTTCTTTTGTCCTTCAGTATTTACATATTTTACGTTTAACACTTCCCACGTTCCTGTATTGCCTGTTTACTTTCGATGGTCATGGTGCAATTTGATGTTTTTGAAAGCTCAACTTTGTATATTTCATTAGATTTTCATGGAATTACATATCAGATGCACTTGGATTTCTCAATTGGACTTATTTGTGCATACATATTGGAATATGCAGTGCAAAAATTTAAAACAAAATGTGAAACCTTTCGTTTTTAAATGGTTATATTTTGTCTTTTAATATTTTCTGTTTGGAACGAATGTGTGTAAAACATTCTGGGATGCAGAATTTTACTTAAATAGCATGAGAAAGATTAATGTTTTGGAAACAAATGACCAGTAATGGTAAAAAATGAACTTTCTTGAGGAATACTCCTATTATTCATTATGTTGAAAATACTTATATTTTAGACAGGTCATGAATTTCTATATCAATATATGATTTTACCATTTTTGGATATTATTTATTGTTAATATCTAAATAATTTGAGATATCTTTAAATAGAAAGAAATCTTCAAATATTGCTAAAATCTTGTTGTTACAAATAACCAATCAATTAGATATATCCGCTTAATAAAAAATCTCAAAATAATTTGAACACTTTTAAATATTAACAGTTATCTTTGTTGATGATATCTTTAATTATCTATAGTTATCTCTAGTTTACTTATACTAGAGATACTTACTTATAATTATTGCAAGTAACTCTAATTCGTTTTAAACGACTAAACAAGGATGACTTTCAGATATCAAAACGAAATAGAGATATTTCTAATTAACATAGAAGTGTCAAACGTTGATAAAAGATACCCTTTAAATATCGGCAATGTTTTCAAAGATTATCGCATGGCAACTAAAATTCAAACTCTTAATCTTATTAAAAGCCTTTCACCCGAGACATATTTTTTTCATTATATTGAAATATAAATTCTTATTAGATAAACTGTGGCCATGTGTTCCAGTTTTATCAAATTCAAAAGGCCTCCTATGCAAGGGTCGAAATTTTCCGTGCAGGAAGTACCTTCAAAATGCCTTGGGACAAATGTCTTGTGAATATTCGACATATTATAATGTTTACAAATGCCTAATTCTGGTGTTAAAATTATGTACTTTGTCAATTTTTTACCCACCAAATGTTTATAATTGCTGGCCCAACACAAAATTTGATCTCCGAGAGCTACAGCGACTATAGCGCCAACCCTGTTAAAGGTTAGCTTTCATTTAAATATCAACAGTAAATGCTTCTTCTGTTGACTTTTCTCATACACTTTTCACCCGCATAGCACGGTAATTTTGATAGTTTGACTTTTGCATGAAGTCAGTTTTTATTAATATATTTCAAAAACCAGGCTGTTAAAAATGGCGCGCTTCTAAATATCCTACACTTTATGTCCTGATTTTATGAATTTGCAAAGCAACTAGTCATTACGCCGATACCAGGCGTAAATTTCCTGTGAGCTTTAACACGACAATGTTTTTTGTGTGACCCGGACAGTTTTCGACGTCTGTGTTTCAGCGTCTACAGTCATAAATGTGGAAAAAATGTAAAAAAATAAAATCGGCAACCAAAATCAACGTCATGTCTAAAGAACATTTTGCATCAAACGCATGCTCAATGGATGTTAACTTGTTGATCTAAGTGCTAATCTTGGTGTTGATCTCGGTGTTGATCTAGGTTTTGATCTCGGTGTTGATCTCGGTGTTGATCTAGGTGTTTATCGAAGTGTTTGATCTAGGTGCTGAGCAGGGTGTTGATCTAGGTGTTAATCTAGGTGTTGATCTCGGTGTTGACCTAGGTGATTATCTCGGTGTTGATCTAAGTGTTGATCTAGGTGTTGATCTCGGTGTTGGTCTAAGTTTGATCTAGGTGTTGCTCTAGGTGTTGATCTAGGTGTTGATCTCGGTGTTGATCTAGGTGTTGATCTCGGTGTTTATCCAGGTGTTATCTAGGTGTTGATCAAGGTGTTGATCTCGGTGTTGATCTAGGTGTTGATCTCGGTGTTGATCAAGGTGTTGATCTCGGTGTTGATCTAGGTGTTAATCTAGGTGTTGATCTCGGTGTTGATCTCGGTGTTTATCCAGGTGAAAATAAAACCACATAGATTTCATCTGTAAATTGCTGAATGGAGAATTCTGTGTCATATTAAAACAAAACATTGCGAAACCAAGGTGGGTACAGCTCCAATGGATTATATGCATGTTTCTGACTACTCAGTAGGTAAGTTCTGAGCAACGGATCTCTTTCAACAGCAGCGCTAGATTCCGTCATGGGAAAGTTAATATTAATCATATACGGGACTGTTACTTGTATATATACTGTTCTGCTAACTGGTATAGCAGCAACAAAGCAGAGCAACAGAGCATCTGTGAGTTATGTAGCTTTAGGTATATAATATTTTAGTATGTATAGCGATAAATATACAATATCATATTAAATGTGAATTGGTGCATGGGGAGTCTTTAGCAGCCATACATGACCATGTGGCAAGCATATGTTAACTTGCTGTCCAGCACATGGAGATAACATAATGACCGCATGTTTACCATGTGGTAAATATACTCTAAATGAGCTCAACAAAACATGTTGGCAATGTGATGATTTCACACATGGTTAACATAGGTGTATCTAATTGGTGAGAGGGGCCATGTAGTTTGACAAGATATTTCTAACTCTAACAATATAATGGATAGCAGTGCATGATGACCATATATTTTACCACATGTTAACAGATTTTGGAACATATAGCTGCACACCAAATATATGGTAGCCATATAATTACCACATAGGAACAGATTTTGGCACATATAGTTATACAAGCATATAGTAGCCATGTGGTTGCGGAGATGGTTTAGTTTTGATGTGAACAGACAACAACAAATATCTTTTTTCAGTATTCAGTGAGCGTTTGGTTATGACATCAAGCATTACAGCGGAATAAATCAGACCTACCTCACCCCCCCCCTCCCCCCCCCCCCCCTCGTGTCTCGCAAGTACTTTCATAGCCTTTGTCTCACATCGCGTGCGGTGACGTTATAGAATCGTATTACACTATAACTTGACTTGTACACTTTAATGCGCGATGTTACATTGGCTAAGCTTCCTATATATATTTTAATTCGAGGTGGTATGGTGTATATTTTGAATTTGAAAGGGATGTTAACTGCTCTGAAAAAATCGTCTTGAATACACAGCTTTGGGCGCTTATCCAAAAAAATAATAAAAAACAATAACCCGAGCGTGTCTCAAGGCTTGAATTTGGGGCACGTTATTTTCCCTTGACAAAACGCAGGGCACAAGCATTGACAATCTGGATTAAGAAGAGTGTCTTTCAAGATCGTACTAATAAAAACGGGACTTTAAAATTTTAACAGACATTTACGAAAATTTATTTTTGCATTATTAGGATTATAATGTTGGTTTTGAAATATTTGTAACATTATTCGGATTTGAATATCAGAACATGCAAGTATAAATGTACGAAAAACATACGTATGCATTTTATATAGTAATTATTCCAACTTGCCAACTTTGTTTGCAATTGAGAATAAGTCTGTAGTTATTCTGGATTTTTTTTTCTTTTTTCTTCTTTTTATTTTCTTCATTTTAGTTTTTTTCTTTTCTTTTTAGTTCCTTTCCGATGCTTTCTAGAAAACACCTGCACAATTTGACACAGGAAGACACAATTTGGCACTCGTGTATATGCTGAGAAGGCTTCGCCAAATTCCCATTTTTTTACCTCAGCATTCAAGGTCAAGGTCAAATTGAGCTCTAAGTTATTTTCTCTACAAAATAGTTGCCAGAAAACTAACCGTAGTCTATTAGTGAGAGGAGTTTCAAATTTCGTGCACTCTTATTTAACGTCTTTTAGGCCCAAAGGGTCGAAAATAAGCTCAAAACCGCTCTATCTCTAACCATTTTCGAGATAATGGTCAACTTCCGGTATTTGACCTTGATCGCGACGGATTAGGTCAAGGTCATCAAGGTACATCTTATATAACGTCTTTTAGGCCCAAAGGGTCGAAAATAAGCTCAAAATCGCCCTATCTCTAGCCGTTTTCGAGATAATGGTCAACTTCCGGTTTTTGACCTTGACCATGAGGGAGGAGGTCAAGATCACCGAGGTACCTCTTATATAACGTCTTTTAGGCCCAAAGGGTCGAAAATAAGCTCAAAATCCCTCTATCTCTAACCGTTTTCTAGATAATGTCAACTTCCGGTTTTTGACCTTGACCATGACGAAGGAGGTCAAGGTCACCGAGGTAACTCTTATGTAACGTCTTTTAGGCCCAAAGGGTCGAAAATAAGCTAAAAATCGCCCTATCTCTAGCCGTTTTCGAGATAATGGTCAACTTCCGGTTTTTGACCTTGACCATGACGGAGGAGGTCAAGATCACCGAGGTACCTCTTATATAACGTCTTTTAGGCCCAAAGGGTCGAAAATAAGCTCAAAATCCCTCTATCTCTAACCGTTTTCTAGATAATGTCAACTTCCGGTTTTTGACCTTGACCATGACGAAGGAGGTCAAGGTCACCGAGGTAACTCTTATGTAACGTCTTTTAGGCCCAAAGGGTCGAAAATAAGCTAAAAATCGCTCTATCTCTAACCGTTTTCGAGATTATGGTCAACTTCCGGTGTTTGACCTTGACCATGACGGAGGATGTCAAGATCACCGAGGTAACTCTTATGTAACGTCTTTTAGGCCCAAAGGATCGTAAATAAGCTAAAAATCGCTCTATCTCTAACCGTTTTCGAGATTATTGTCAACTTCCGGTGTTTGACCTTGACCATGACGGAGGAGGTCAAGATCACCGAGGTACCTCTTATATAACGTCTTTTAGGCCCAAAGGATCGAAAATAAGCTAAAAATCGCTCTATCTCTAACCGTTTTCGAGATTATCGTCAACTTCCGGTGTTTGACCTTGACCATGACGGGGGAGGTCAAGGTCACCGAGGTACATCTTATATAAGGTCTTTTAGGCCCAAAGGGTCGAAAATAAGCTAAAAATCGCTCTATCTCTAACCGTTTTCGAGATGATGGACAATTTTGCTCTAACGGATTTCAATATACAAAAGTCACATGACCTTGACCTTGACACTGAATGTCGAGATTCCATCTATGATGTTACTGCCTACTGACACCGTACACGTTTTGAAACAAGGATTTGTGCGCTATTTCCAGCAATTTTTCGTGATGGAATAAGTTTTTGAAAAAATATTTTGACCTCAATTTGACCTTGACCTTGAAGTATAATTTGAACCAATATTTAAATTTTAAGGGCAAAATAAAATGGATAATTTAGCACTTATTTTATTGCACGCGAAACCACATCAATAAAAGGCAAAATGAAAATGCCTTCAAAAGGACTTCGGATTATCAACAATGAAAGACCGATGCTTTACTCGCCTTAATGAACTAATCGGTTGGGCTCCCGTGAAACGTAAAACCCAGGAAGGCCAGGACGATCACTGAAAGACTGGTTGCAGTGGTGGGGCTTGAAGTGGGACGGGGGTGGATGGAGGGAGGTTGCGAAGATGAGAGGGATGGTTATGGGAGGGGATGGGAGGAGGGAAGATTACTAAGACAGTGACTGGTGTCAGGAAGGAGGTGGTTAGGGAGGGCCGGAAGAGCACGCCGGGAAAATAGTGCACTTTATCCAAATTTATTTATCACTGATAGTTAAATGAACTGTGTTAGCAACGTTGTTACTTTCTCTTTCTTTTTAATAAGCGTTTTAAAGCATAAACTTAAAATAGGCTTTGACGGTTAGCTCAGTCGGTAAAGCGTTGGCCTTGTAATCCTAAGTCCCTGGTTCGAAACCAGCCAGGAGTGGGAAGCGGAGGATTGGCTTTCGCTCAAATTGTCTAGCTAAACGACTGCACAACAAATTTCACCACCACGGAATTCAAAATTAACACAAATGAGTCTTCCGGCCATCCCTTTAAAAAGAAAAAAACTCCGTCGCCGTTTTGTCCGGGGTTGCACTTGTCGCCGTTTTGGCCATCGCCGTTTTGGCCGTCGTCGTTTTGGTCTTCTCCGTTATGGCCGTCGGCGTTTTGGCCGTCGCCGTTATGTCCGGATACCCATAGTGACACATGGCGTAATAACGACAAGATGTCCACGGTTGTTGTATTTACTGTTGAGAACCTATGGTGCCTATGGTGCCATGGAGTTTAGAGGTTGTTTCAACAAATTACACACCAGGGAAGATTTCGCTTACATAAACAGTGAACATGCCATAAAGCATACACCTGCGATCGCTGAAAACGAAAATAAACAGGTTTTATTTTAGTCAAAAAAACTAGAAGGGTGAAGGGGAGGAGGATGAGGCGGGGGCTTCGGTCACTCAGCATTGTAACCCTGTATCCTACCCCTCTGCGCCTTCTTATTTTGGATTCATCCCTGATATGTGCGTGCTTAGTCTATTAGGAGGGTTAAGGGGAAGAACGGGAGGAGATCTTCGGCCACTCAGCATTATAACCTTTTACCCCCCTCCCTCCCTCCCCCCCACCCTCTCCCTTGTCATTTTGGATTCGTCCCTGATTTGTGCATGCTTCTTAAAAGAAAAACAATAGATGTCAGAGATTGCTAAAGAAGGACACAAATTGAATATTTTCAGTGTCCAGAAGAGAATAATCTACAGGTCGGGAAATAGGTCACGGCGGGCATCTGTATCAATGTATTAGATTTTATGGCATGGCATGGCATCCAATCAGAATAAAAACGTTAAATTCGTACGAGTTCTTACC
>OX457029.1:14331598-14581598 GCA_949752745.1 Protula sp. h YS-2021 | reverse complement strand
TGCTAAAGCTTGTTTGCAGGCTGACAGCACGTGCTCTAGAGTTCCTTTCTTGCCGCAAAGCTTACATAAAGGGTCTTCGCGCATCCCCCAAGTGCAGAGATTGGATGGAGTTGGCAATACGTCGTAAACCGAGGCAATGGCGAAGCGGATGCGCCTTGTTTCCATTTTCCAAAGTTCGCTCCATGGTAGCTTTCTTGCTCGGATAGACTCGAATTTTACCCAGCTGCCTTGCTTCTGGGCGACTGCTTTTAACTGGCGTGATTCCTCCTCACTTTGCCTCACCTCTTCCTGGACCAGTTCCCTACGGCGTCTAGAAGTGGCTGTGTTGAAACCGCTTCTGGTCATGCATCTGAGCCCCATCCGCCCAATGAGTCACTGTTCCGACTATGTCGCTATGCCTCAATCTCTCCTCTGCTGTTTTTACTGCTTCTTGTACGTGCCACTTTTTCCCAGAGCGAAGTCTTACTCCGGCCCCGCTTACGTACTCATCGGCACTGTCTCTTAGCCGAAGGGACTGTCTGACCTTCGCTACTTTGTACTCTTCCACGAGCGACGTCAGCGGCAGCTGTAGCTTTGACCCAGAGCCGTAGAGTCCAACACTACTCAGGCTCCTAGGCACGTTCAGCCACCTCCTTAGTTATCTGCTTATTGCTCTCTCCAGCTTCTCTACCATGCTTACACTCGCGTCGTAGATTGATAGAGGCCATACCTGGCGCGGAAGTATGCCGTGTTGGTAGCACCATGCCTTATAACTTCCGGGCAGTCCACTTGTGTCCACAGCTTCAAGCCATATTCTAGTTTGCGAGCACATCTCCGTCACGCCTTCTGTATCACTCAGCCGTTCATTGAACCACTTGCCTAGGCATTTGATTGATTTTTCCTGGATTGTTGGAATGACTTGGCCTCCTATCCGGAAAGCTATCTTCTCCAACTTTCCCTTTCTGATCACCAGGCTCCTTGATTTTGCAGGTTTGAACTTCATCCTGGCCCACGAGAATAGCTTCTCCAAGTCTTCAAGCATCCAACGACCTTGCAGAACAGTCTTTGTCGTTACTGTCATGTCGTCCATGAAAACCCTGGTTGGAGGTTGCTTAATGCCTGTCGCCATTACTGGACCCCTTCTTTTGTTCTCGGCAGCTTTAACCAATAAGTTTGCAGCCGCGGCAAACACTATCACAGATATGGTACAGCCTGTAACTATCCCAATCTCTAAAGGTTGCCAGGATGTCGTATACTCTCCGACGGTGAAGCGCATCTTGAAGTTACTGTAGTAGTGCCCTAGCAGTTTTCTGACTTTCTCGGGGAGATGGTACTTTTGAAGCGTAACTTCGATCAGTTGGTGCGGTATTGTTCCGTACGCGTTTGCTAGGTCTAACCATATCACCGCTAGCTCTCCCCTCCTCTTTCTCGCCTCAAGTATGATCTGTGTTATGACGCTTGTATGCTCGACGCACCCTGTCATTCCAGGTATTCCACCCTTCTGGACCGAGGTGTCTATGTATCCATTCTTCAGTAGGAAGCCTGTCAAACGCCTCGATAACAGGGACATAAATATTTTGCCTTCTACATTCACCAATGATACAGTTCGGAATTGGGTTATGTTTGTTGAGTTCGGCTCCTTTGGCGCGAAGATGCCCTCGGAAATCGTCCAACAGCTCGGTACTCGTCCCCTTCTCCGGATCACCTTCATCAGTCTCCAAAGTCTATGAGCTAGCTTTGGACAATATTTGTAGACTTTGTACGGGACTCCATTAGGTCCTGGTACCGATGAAGCACGCGCCTTTTTGAGGACATCGGTCACTTCTTTTCTCAAAGGTTCTCCATAGTCGAAGTCCGTCTCCGGTGGTGGCGGGCTTGGAAGCATCTTGTTCTCTCCTAGGACCGCGCCTTTCATTGGGTCACTGTGGGTTTCTCTGAGGTATTCCTCGACATCCTTTCTAGGCCTTTTTAGTGTCCCCGAACGTTTGTCGCCCAACAACCTAGATACCACGCCAAAGTGGTTCGCCGTGATCCTTGCCCTTCTTTTCTGACGTTCCCGTCGTTTACTTCTACAACACTCCGCTCTCCTTAGGCTTTTCAGCTTTTCTCGAGCAACGTTCCTCAGATCTGTCAGGACTCTTCTCTCAGCTTCATTTGCGGTCCTGAAGCGTTTCCTAAGGTTTCGTAGATCAGTTCTAACTGCCGCAATCTCCCTCTGCCTGCGACTTGGTTCGGACTTAGTGTCACCTTCTTTTGCCCTGTCTCTATGCCGCGCCTCTCCGAATCTTTCACTCCCTATTTTGTAAACGAGCGTGGACATAGCATTGAGTTTGTTGTCTACACTCCCTGACAGCGTTATTTCGAGAATCTTGTCTACATCTTCCTCAAAAGCTGCCCACTTTGCTAACTCATTGCTTCTGGGCCACTTCACTCGCTTCCTATGCTCTGCCGTTGTGCTTGTCTGTCCACCACCTCTCGCGCCCTCCTCTCTTTCTTCCGGTTCTTGGGGGTTCCTGCCGCTGTGGGGTTCATCCTGGACTGCCCCCCCTCCGTCTCATCAAGTTGCCTTGCGCGTTGAACCAGATTCATGATTGGTGGGCAACCCATTTTCCCTCTGTGTATCCTAACCCCGCGTTCGTTTTTCAAAGTTCTCCCGCAACTACAGACCCTTCCGATGTTCATTTCCATAATTCCTTGGACGGCTCCCATCCAAGGCTGTCCAGGTCTAGTCGCTCAGCCTCCCCCGCTCTCACACGACTAAGGGGTATCTCTCATGTTCTTGGTCGAAAGCAGTTGATGGAAGTCACGCCGGCTTGCCAGGCCGACGGACCTTGGTTCCGGTCTATCCCGAATGCCACTCGTCTCTCCGTGTTGTCACCAATCTGTTCTTGGTTGTCATCTAGTCTTTCCTAGAAGTCACTGAGTTATCAGGAGTTAATTATTTGTAAACGACACCGGTCGCAGAATACCGGTTCCATCGTCAGGATGCGTTTTCCTTCAATGGTCGTTTCGGCCCTTGCATCGACGACCTCCAGAAGTGGGCCAGTGGAGTTGATCAGACCCCACTCGGAACCTGTAAGCTTTTTTTCTCTTCTCTCTTGCTCAAAATCCACAGAGAGGCCTTTTCTGCTCGCTCGCCCTTCTCTTTTACGATCTTTCTTCTCTCCTTCCCCATTACGCCGAGCATACCAAGTGCCCTCAACAGCGATTGAGCCGGGAAACCGCGGCACCCCACCTCCACTTGGAAACACCACGTCTTCCAGCCTTTGTCTGGGCACTGGTCTACAAGTTCTTGATACTTAAGTAACTTCCGCTCGTGCGCCTCGTGTACTCGCTCCTCATGCGGCACCGTCAGCTCGACTAGCACGACTGTTCAAATTTCAGGAAATATAAATTGCTACCGTTACATGAATTCGGTCCGACTGCGTTGAAATTTTGCAAGAATGTTCCCCCGTAGTTACTTATGCGTTTTGCCAAACATGACAGAATTATTGCCGAAAACGAGTGGTTCATAATTGTAAGATCTATAGTAGGTGGGGAAGGAGACTTTTGGCCGGTTCGTCCAGAAGTCCCCTGGGATTTCTGGCGGGTCAAGCTAGAAGTCTCATGGGACTTCTGGACGTACCTGCCAAACGTCTCCCTCTCCATTGGTTTGTCTTCATGTTCCCATGAGATTTCTAGCCGGTTAAAAAAGAAAAATTACCACAAACCTAGTGTATTTGAAATTTTTGAACATGGCTGCTTTAGTTTCTCGTGACAATATGAAAAACAAACATACTTCATAATCTATACATCATCCGTTAAACAACAACAGATTTAGCGTTTAATTTCATACGTGTTGTTGGTCCTGAAAAAAGACCGAGGTTTTTTTAGTTCTACCACCGCCATTACATTTCTGCCAGATGACTAGCATATCTGCATTTTTTTTCTACTGTCGGTGGACAGCGAGGCGCGTTGCCTGGAATCGGTTGCCCGCCCCCCCTTGGGGGCGAAAATCTGATTTTGGCATATTTTTACGCTTCAGACAATTCTGAACATTTTTGGTTCAGGACTTCCCTCCCCCATTCCATGTGGTATATAAGGCAGACACGGCAACTTCAACAGTACATAACTTAATAACTGCTGAACCGATTACAACCATTTTTTTCAACAAAGTGATCGGCAAGACTTCGCATTTATAGACTTTGGGAAAGACAACAGATGGAGAATCAATTCAAGGTCAGTGCTGATGGACAGTTTGGTCAAACGAAATGAAAAATGGATGGGATTATCTGGTTTCCTACGGAAGATAGTTAATGAACACCTGGAGAAGCTGCACAACGTTAAATTTAAACTGTACTTAACAAAATTAAAGCGATAAGAAGTGATTAAGTACAACGACATTCGCTATGTTAGCTACTACATCAAATGAGGAATGGGTAGCGCTTCTGGAGGTAATGCTGTCATCAATATCATCATCAATATCCATTTTTTTCGATTGATGAGATGTGTACGTAATGTTGTGGTTGGGTGACAGCAGTTCAGGTAACAAAAGATAAGCAGATAAAAACAACAAATCTGATCAGTAAATAACTGGCTGAAGTGGAATGATATAATGCAAATATACAGAAGCAACTTGGACATATAGGAAGGATATATAGAAGATGATGACTGCCACTGCCACAGATCTGACTGCAAATTATGTAAGCCTGAAAACTTATGGGGTAAATGCGAAGCTTTAGAGGTTGGCGAGATGTATGTAGAGGAATGACCCATGTACTGAGGAGAGTGACACTATAAAACACCTTCTTAGATCAGTTATATAATTTATATTCTGTAGAGACTAAGCAGTAAAGGTGTGTTTAGTATTTTAGGGTGTGCTGTCAGGTGGTGGATTATTTAACGGATTGTTTTACAGAAGAGCAGTGAAACCTGTCAACATCTCAACTCCTTCCTCGCAAGCGCGTAGAGACATTGGATGATGTATTCAAGCTGAACTATATTGACTTTGCGTTTTCAAATATCTTTTGAATCTGACTGGATACTAAGAGTGAAGAATATGCATAAACACTGGGAAGCTATTGGAAGGAAACTTCAGAGAAATCGTTTCACCAATCTTTGTTGAGTGAATGTGAAGAACTGAATTTGCCAAGGAATACTTATGACATTGATTCAGGATTTATCAACGCCAATACGATTTGGGCAGCTGACCTCATGTCAACGGATATATCAGAGCTTGTCACGTTCAATAATAGACGACTAAATATAGACATTTGCAAAATGTTTGAAGAACACTCAAGGTTTATATGCGTGTATATGGAAGTGATAGTGCACAACATGTGCAAAATGTTTGAAAACATTGAGGTTTATACGTTAATTGAGGTGGTAGTGCACAGCATAATCCCTTAACTGTTTTTTCTGAATTATTTAAATATTAGTAAAGTTACTCATATTTACATTTCAATAAAAGTGTTATTATGTGAATGACTCACTACATTTCAAGTTAATATTGCACCGTGGAAAGACTACTTAACCACTACGTACTTTAAACCTGGAATTCCTGGAGCTTTTGCAAGACTAAAAAACTATAGAAGCTCCTGAAACAAAAACAAACAACCTGTACCATATTCCAAAGTGAAAAATTGGTTGCAACATAAAGATTTCTTCAGTTTACTTCAACCAGTGAAATACAAATTCAGAAGACAACGCAACATTAACGGTTGTATTGATGATATGTGGGATGTGGACTTGGCAGATGTAGCCAACATTGCAAAACATAATGAAGGCAATCACGTTCTACTAATTGCATTGATGTCTTTTCCAAACACTTGTCGGTACAACCTGTTCCAAACAAAACCTTCAAGCCTTCTAAAAGATTTTTCAAGAAACAGCAAGAAGACCTAGAACATTGAAATCAGATAATGAAACCGAAGTTAAGAACAGATTGGTAAAGAAAGAAGGCATTCATGCATATACTACCAAGAATGAGACGAAAACTAACTTTACTAAAACGGCCATCCTTACTCTGAAAGGGATGATATATCGATATATTCTACATTAGCAAACGTATCGGTATACAGATGTTTTACAAGACAGTCTAAAATTATGATCATATACCTCATGGATCCATACCAAGTGCATTATCACCGGTAGACATTACCAAGAAAATTGAATCTAAATTGCGGAAACATATGTATATTGATAAATTGAAATTAAAATCAACGAAAACAAACAGAACCCTTCAAGTTTAACATTGGTCAACATGGTCACATTTCACATATGAAATGGAGCACCATGTAAAATGTACGCAAGAAGTATTCATTGTCACACATCGTTAAAAGAGGCAAGATTTACACTTATATCACGTCAAAGACTTCTTAGGCGAAGATAGTGATGGTAATTTCTATGAAGAATAATTACAAACTGTTACAAAAGAAGTTCAATCCGTGTACAAAATTGAAAAAGTTTTGAAGACACGAAAAAGACCAGGTGTGAAAGAATTATACATTTGTCAAGTGGTTAGACTGGCCAAAGAAATTTAATAGCTTGGTCAAGGTATATGACATTTAAGAGCTATGAAGCATCCGTTTACATGCTTGGTGTCTGGACCAACAAGTTGTGGATAAACGTCTCTTGTGAAAGTATTAATTGAGCAAAAAGTCATTCAACCATTTCCTAAAAATGTTTTATAGCTCTATGCTGCGGATCAGACAAAGTCATGAAATGAGTGACATTTTATCAAGCATTTCAGAGGATATTGAAAAGCGTTTCAATCCATAACATACTCATTATTGATGACCTCATGGCCAAATGTCAGAGTGATGAACGCATGGCTATATTATTTAGTGTTGGAAGCAGCCATAAAATCTAAACATTGTTCATCGTGCACAGTCTGTTTCACCAAGGAAAGGAAATGCGTAACATAAGTTTAAATGCACACTACATTATTCTGGTTAAAATCCAAGAGGCAGTCAACAGATCAGTAAACTGGCTCGGCAAATGTATCCAGTGAAATCTCAGTTTCTCACTGAAGCATATGAAGATGAAACGAGCAAACCCAATGGTTATTTATTTGTTTATTCGAAACCAAAGACAGAAAATAGATTAGTCATTTGCACAGGAATTTTACGAAGTGATACACATTACGTTTATATGAATAAAATAGTTTATGAAGAAGAATTACAACAGTTTAATATTGAAAGTCAAGATGTCCAGACGAATTCAAGCGAATCAACCATTTCGTCATTTATTAGCACGTAACAGTGCAAAATGACGGATATATTTATTGAAACAAGCCAAAAAGATCAATTGATCAGTTTGTTTGAAATATGTTTGAATATATTACATGGGCAGTTACTAATAAAGTTACATATGTGTAAAAAATTAAAGCGTGAACAACAAACCATTCGGCAGCTGGCTGATAAGAAAATTTCTCTTAAGCGTAAAAAGAAATTGATTAATCAGAAAGGTGGTTTTTTGGAACCCTTGCTGGAATTGTGCTGCCATTGCTAGCTCAATTGTTATTAAAAACGAAGCATGCATTGAAAATGCTCCTAATTCTTGATTCAGAATGTAGAAAATTATTATCAAGTCAACCTTCAAATGACGGTATTTTAGCTAAAGTGAATAAAAAAGAAACGGATCGTGAAATTGTAATAAAAATGTCTCAACTTCTTGGTCTTTATTTACGAGCAGTTCAATCACAACAGTAATAGTCTACTGCTGCAGCTGATACCGCAGAAAAGTCACAACACTTAATATTTCTAAACCATTTTCAACCTATATATCATATGAAAGTAACCTAACGTCTGGCAGAACTTGCAAAATATTGTACCAGATGGACAGATAAGAACGAACATGTGTTGAAAACTGGATATATAATTGAAAATCCTAACATTATTGATTAATTGAAAGACGCATTGGTTGCTACAAGAAGAAAAGAACGACAAGTGCCACCATGAGGTTGGAAGGAGTTTATTGAGGAGACTGTAGATGCTAATATTTCACAATCTATTTTTAGCAAAGGGACACCTCGTGAAGATATTATAAAAGAAATGAAACAGTGTCAACAGAGATAGTTTTCAGAAGGATGGATAAATTTTTAACATGGCTTAAAGAGACATGCTGTTGTCACGAAAATGAAACTCCAACTTATATTCCTGTAGAAATAAAGTGTGCAAGTACTTGTTGCCAAGGGAAAGTAATACACAACAATGCATGCAGCGTATGCAGTGCATGCAGTGTACGCAATGCATTGATGTAGACTATCAAGCACTCACTACTATTAAAGATGATGCTCCAAAAGAATTTTGTATTCTTGCTAGTACTGAAGAATATTAAGATTTAAAGAATAGTAGACTTCATGTTGTATGTAGCATTGTAAAGCTTGGTGGAACAGTTTTTGGTGTTGATGATAATGTAACATCCATCAATGACTTGTTTAATGGCTTGTGGTCCAGTAGTGAATTATTCCTATAAGATTTATTGATTTCACATGGTAATAATTCCCATTATTATACCAGCATCATTTCTCACCTCATTCATGATTTGGAAGAAAGTCTCATTTTTGAGCGCTCCATGCGTCCTATCTAGAAGGATACTACAGGATCAATGAATTCTCATGCGGTGAAATCATCCAATCATGGAAAGTATAAAACAGGCGTTCATGCAGTTAATGATGATGGCTAAATAGGCGAAGCAGGAAATAATGGTTTACATAGTCGTTATTTTCTCCTTTTTACGGCATTTACTGTGCTGGAACATAATGGTTCGATGCATCTTTGTCATCTTCAGTTCAAGAGATACGTGTTGCTGTAAATGTCGATAATGGACCACATACTTTTCCTTGTCACTGAGATTGTGAATCAACTTTTCCGCGGGTTTACATTTCAATGCCAACTACTTTCTCAGATTCTGACTGCATACAGAAAATTCACTGATTTGAATAGCTTTCTTCTCAGGAGCCACTGGATAGTCCCTATCCTGATCACTAATGTTATCCGGATATGCGAGATCTACCTGTAAATTATATTTTGTCCCAGCATCTTCCCTCACTTTCATGTAGCCCAGAAATTATAGATGCACCCTTTGGCAAACTCTGGACATACTCCATCCATGGAGATTGTTGTTCGTCTAAGTATATGATGCCGTTTGTTAACTTGGTCCCATCATAGTCTGGAATGTATGGTTGCTGGCTTTTTCATACTTGTGTGTAATGACTGAAATACGTCTTCGCAGACCTTGCTCCACCATTTAATAAATATTAGTTCCATCGAACCTTAGTATGTTTCAGCATAGCGTCCTTTGTCAAACCTGGTGCTGTATATTAACGAGCAGGATCCAATTGATACGTGTTGAGACATATATTTCTAAAATTTTCAAGCACATCTGCCAGCAGCAACACATCTGTTTTCAGAGAGAGGTCATCATACTCTCCAAAGTTGTTGCAGTGGAATACATTTCAGACGCTTTCTGCATGAGCATAGTCCTCATCACTGATTCCTTCTTCAGTCAGTTGACTGTTAGAGTCTTCTTATGCTAGAAGCTTGGTTTCTGCAAACTTGGAGGTTCATCAGAATAGTCATAAGGATAGCTCCTTTACTCAAAAGTAACTCTTGCTGCTGACTATCAAACACATCAGCAGTTATTCTGAAACTTATCTTTGGCTTCAACCGCTAAGTGGGATACTAATTTTTGCAAGGATGCCTCCATGAATTGGTAGAAGTTGATGAATTTCAGATTGTCCATGCTGATCGCAATGTAATTTTCCTCAATGTAGGGAATGACTGACATCTTCAAGTTTTTAAATTTTCCTATACTTCCCATTAGAAAATGACTGCTATATCCTCGTAGGTTGTGAAATATTACAGGGATTATTAATGAATCCCACTTTCCTTGCTCATCCTTTCTTAAGCGAAACTGTAGGTTGCATTCATGATGGGCTGCTCCACGATATTTTCCATTGATGTGATCATGATCTCGCAACGATCCACTCCAATCAACTCATGGCTAATGTAGCAATGAGTAGCTTGAGCAGACTGTTAATTATCCTCCACAGTCACTTCAATAGGTTTCGGGTTGCTCGATCGATTCGCAATGTGATCACGTTCATCCAACATAAACTTTAGAAATTTGTGGACAGCATTGTCTCTACGGTCAAGCACAGGATCACGCCTCTCATATTCGATGACGATAACATAAGCAAAACTTTTGACTTTGTGATGTTAGTATTCTGTATCTTCTTTGGCAACTCAGTGTAACTAGAGACCGGCAAGAGTTCTAATGTAGCTGTATGAACTTCAGTCTGAAAACTGTTATCCAACACTCATGCAGATCCTTGACGTTCATGCCCATCAAATATGCTGAACAAATCCTTGAATGCATTTGACAAATCGTAATCAATATCTATTTCATTGAATGCTCTAAAAGTCTGAGTGCTCAGAGGGGTGTTATCCACACGTTCTACCAACACTCCCTGCTGTTATTTTCTTGAATCTGTGAAATGACGTGGGATTTTCTGGCTGTCGCATTTCCAGTAGCAAGTCGGATTCATTTTCAGATTCAAACACTTCTTGATGTGCATGTGCGCCAAGGCTTGTTCCTGTACCTTTATCCAATTGCATTGCATTCTTCTTTGTTTGTTTCGTCGTTTGCGTCTTAGTTTGGGTCTCAATTTGTATCTTCTTTTGCTTCTTTGAAGGATTAGTTTGGGTCTCAGTTTTTATCTTCTTTTGTTTTTTTGCAGTAGCTGCCATACTTGTTTCAGTATCTGCCGTACCCACAAATGTAACTGGCGTGCTTTGTGTCGTAATAGTAGTAGTAGCTGCAGTTGTGCTTTCACTGGTCAAATCTGCCACAATAACATGATTTTTAAAGAGTTGTGCAGTTAACCGAAACGGGTATTGATCATCTTCTGTATCAGGAATATTGTCTTTGGTTAATGTTGCTATCATGTTAGAATATAAGTCCTGATCCTCCACCTGAATCATTGGCAATATAGTTAATTCGGCTTACTGCAGCGGCATCTTATTACGTCCCAATGCTGGCCATTGCTATAAGCCTCTTCGGACACTTGTATCTGTGATAAGATGTTGGCCAATAACGTATAATAGCACTACACCACAAACATGATGAGCATAAAAGACTTCCCATGATCAGCTCAATACGATGCTCCACCAAGATATCCACAGCTTCAGCCTTAGAAATAATTTGCAAAATTTTTTCTATTTATTGACACCTATTGATAGTGTTCACTAGGATTTACTGGCAAGTCGTGTGCCCTTTGTTGCACTTGCTCGGATCGAGGGAGAGCGGTCGGTCAACTCAGATTAATGTATTAAATATGGGGAATGGTGATTGGGGGATGGGGGTCCACAGTTATATATAAAGCGCGTTGACTCTCAGCCTGCACGCACTTTCGTCATGGCTACTGCTATCCGAGACTGGGAGATTCACGAACCGTTGACAATCCAACGGGTTGATGCCACCATACAGGTTGCAGATAGCTCCATAACCGTTGAAGGTGCTGGTGCAGTCATATATTTTAAGGCAAATCCCACCAGGATCTTCGTATATGGACTGTATCCAGATTTCACGAGAATGGTTGTTCGATATATGCCCATCACATTCAATCCGAAGTTGTAAAAGCATGGCGTTTGCAAGCCATAGGGTACGTTGATTTTGAGAATGCCGAATGCCACCCGATGAAATTTATATGGGAAAAAGTCATCCTTCAAGACAGGAACAGAACAAATATGTACTCTGGGCACTTTTCTACAGCAATACATACCACTCCATATGTGGGCTGTGTGGACGCTGGCTCAAAGAAGATAGATGCATGAGCACACAATGCCCGCATGTGCTATGCACATTACATGCTTGCGGCGTCACCCTGCAGGCCGTAAGAAGTAAGGGCTTTAGGAACTTGTCCAGAGTGCAGCTTCCTGATAACATACCATGTCTTCAACGGTGAACATTACATAGATCTTTGAAGCCAGCCAGGAACACCGAATCATCTTTAACTAATGCAAAAACCTCAGTCCTTATCATGACTACCAAAACCTGTGAATTAAACGCTAATTCGCGTCGATGAGGTATGACTGCTGAGGTATGGATTATGAAGTATTATGGCCATCCAGATATCTCATGGGAACTTCTAGACGAATCAATAGGAAAGAAGACTAGAGGTCTGCTTTCCCACCTACTATCTGTACAATCATCCCAGGTTTAAATTAATCACTAATCTTGATATATATGGGCATATTGTAAACCGGCTTGAGCAGAATCATCTAAAAATTGGTACATAAAACTTATTTCTTTCTTGTTACTCTGTCAAACACACACTAAGTCACCCACTTGCTTAATTACTCACCAATTTACTCACTCATTCATTTCCTTATTTATCTACTCAATCACTCACTCACTCACTCACCAATTCATTCACTGCCGTATTCACTTGCTAAGTCACCCACTTACTCGTACTCGTACAGATCCGATCCGATTGCTTTTGATAGCAATGTTGCTCTTGAGTGTTCTACCAAGACTAAATTTTATAAAAATTTCTCTTTTCTCCTTCCACCTTTGTAATGCCTTCTATGTCTCGGCTAGTCACAATGTGTATGGACATTCTTGGTTTATACCAATTGTTTATTTTTCAGCAAATTTTAGCCAATATCGGCGGAGCCCTCACAGCAGTATACATCATTCATGGGCAGTTGTGTACAGATGGGTACGAATCCGCGGACATCTTCTTTGCTCGTCTGTTGAGCTCTACCATCTTCATGATGGGTATAACATCTTTCATTCAAGTGACATTTGGTATCAGGTAATTAGAAAATAACACTTCTTAATCTGCTCATAGACTTACAGTTATTTTGACGATGGCCGTTGATGCAGCTAAAGCTTCATGCCATTTTACGGATGTTTACATACATAATAAGTATGTTATAATAGGTTATAATAAACGTGTTATAGCTACACACAATACATCTATTGCAGATTTACAGCTTCGTATTTTTCCAAACGGACACATATATGCCTATTTAAAAATAACACTTCTTCATTATGGAAAGTAACTGGAACGTAATACTTGAAAAAGTTCCATTTGTGATTTGTCCTAATGCGGGTTCTCCCTCCCTCTCTCTCTCTCCCTCCCTCATTCCTTCTCTCCCTCCCTCCCTCCCTCCCTTTCTTCCTCCCTTCGTCTCTCCCTCTCTCCCTCCGTCTCTCCGTCTCTCCCTCCCTCCCTCCCTTTCTCCCTCCCTCCCTCCCTCCCTCCCACCCTCCCTCCCTCCCACCCTCCCTCCCTCCCACCCTCCCTCCCTCCCTCCCATCCTCCCTCCCTCCCTCCCTCCCTCCCTAACTCCCTCCCTAACTCCCTCCCTCCGTCCCTCCGTCCGTCCGTCCGTCCGTCCGTCCGTCCCTCCGTCCCTCCGTCCCTCCCTCCCTAACTCCCTCCCTAACTCCCTCCCTCCTTCCCTCCGTCCCTCCTTCCTCCCTCCCTCCCTCCTTCTCTCCTTCCTCCCTTCCTCCATCCCTCCCATCCTTCCTCCCTCCCTCCCTCTCTCCTCCCTCCCATCCTCCCTCCTGCCCTCCCTCCCTCCCGCCCTCCCCCTCCCTCGCTCCCGCCCGCCCTCCGTCCTTCCCTCCCTCCGTCCCTCCGTCCCTCCTTCTCTCCATCTCTCCCTCCCTCCATCCTCCCTCCCGCCCTCCCCCTCCCTCCCTCCGTCCGTCCGTCCGCCCGTCCGTCCCTCCGTCCGTCCCTCCCTCCCATCCTCCCTCCCTCCCTACCTCCCTCCCTCCTTCCCTCCCTCCCTCCCTCCCTCCCTCCCTAACTCCCTCCCTAACTCCCTCCCTCCGTCCCTCCGTCCCTCCTTCCCTCCCTCCCTCCCTCCTTCTCTCCTCCCTCCCTTCCTCCATCCCTCCCATCCTTCCTCCCTCCCTCCCTCTCTCCTCCCTCCCATCCTCCCTCCTGCCCTCCCTCCCGCCCTCCCGCCCTCCCCCTCCTTCCCTCCCTCCCTCCCTCCCGCCCTCCCTCCCTCCCTCGTTTCCTCCGTCCCTCCGACCCTCCGACCCTCCGTCCCTCCGTCCTTCCCTCCCTCCGTCCCTCCCTCTCTCCTTCTCTCCCTCTCTCCCTCCCTCCATCCTCCCTCCCTCCCGCCCTCTCCCTCCCTCCCTCCGTCCCTCCCTCCCTCCGTCCGTCCGTCCGTCCGTCCCTTCCTCCCTCCCTCCCTCCCTCCCTCCCATCCTCCCTCCCTCCCTCCCTCCCTCCCTCTTTAGACCTTTCTTCCTGTCCCTTTCAGAATACCAGCATTTCAAGGCAGTTCCACATCGTTCGTCGTTCCCATAGTAGCCGTGACATCCACTGAAGCCTTCAAATGCCCAAATGTATTCGTGGAATATTCGCATGGTAGGCATTTAGCTTCTGTTTATTTTGATATCGTCTGTAGAGTGTGTTGGTACTAGTAATTTTCCCTATCAATATCTTTTATTATGTACCAATAGTTTGTAAAAATAAACCTGAACTTGGGAAGTAATAACATACGCCACAGAACAGCATACCCTTTTCCTGGAACCGATTGAGGTCACGTGCTACAGGACAGTTGGCTGAACCATGTTCCATCTTTACCATTCCTGTCGCACGGTCTGAAGAATTCTTTTCTCTGTGTAGTTGAAACATTGAATGATGTGAATGGATCAGTGGCGATGGCCTATAACTCAACGGAAGGGAGTGACGGTGATACGGAACCATGGATTTACCGCATGCAAGTGGTAAGTGCAACTGAATCATTAAATAAACGTATGCAAGGGGTAAGTGCAGTTGAACCCGTTCAATTGACGCATGTGAGGGGAAAGCGCAACTGAACATTCCATTGACGCATGCAATGGGTAAGTGCAGCAGAACAATTCAATTACTGCATGCGAGGGGTAAGTGCAGCGAACCATTCAAGTAACGCATGTGAGGGTAAGTGCAGCAGAACGATTCAATTAACGCATGCAATGGGTAAGTGCAGCAGAACGATTCAATTACTGTATATGAGTGGCCAGTGCAGCAGAAATATGGAATTGCTAGATAGGAGTGCCAGTTGCAGCAGAACCATCGAATAGCGGCATACGAGTAGCAAATGCTGTACAGCCTAATTTCGAAATAAATGAACTAAAATATAGATAGAATCATTTAATTTAAGTTCTAGACACCATGGATTGATGGTATTCTGAGCCATAAGCTTTTGTGTCATGTGGAAACGTTGAGGTCTTAATCTTTAGTCACCTTGAGCTGTTGGTGTCCAGTTCTTTAGTCCTCCTAAACTGTTGGCATCCTAATCTGTAGTCATGTGATCTATTCGCGTCCTAATCTTTAGCCATCCTGAACTGTTCTAATCTGTAGTCATCGTGAACAGCTGGAGTACTAATCTGTAGTCATACTGAGCCATTCGCGTCATAATCTGTAGTCATCCTAAACTGTCGTTGTCCTTGGCATTTGGCCGTTGGCGTCATGGGCAGTTGGCGTTTGAGCTGTATTTATCATGAAGTTGGATTATGAATTGTAATTATTCTGTCGTATTTTAGATAAGCCTTGCAATTCAAATAAACAATCCGTTTTTTAATATTCTTGTTAGATTTCAGGCAGTTTGCTCGCAGCATCGTCATTGCAACTGTTCCTTGGCTGCACTGGCCTGATCGGCTCTCTGATGAGGTTTGTCGGTCCTCTTACTATTGCCCCTACTGTCACTTTGGTCGGGCTGTCGCTGTTTGTGAAGATTACAAAGCCAACTCAGTCTCAATGGGGAGTGGCGTTATTGTGAGTATGAGTAAGGTTAAGTTACTACAGCAATCATTAGAGCATCTTATAATGGTAATACTGTTAATAGTTTTGTTACATGAATACTGGGATCAATATAACGTTTTGTAACAGCAATATTATAATACTACTTTGTTGCATTGCTACTGCCATCACTATAACGTCTTATAATGAATACTATTAATGCTAATTTTAGAAATACAACTCTTGTTGCCATTGATGTCACCACTTCTCCTACTAAAAATTTATGTTTAATACAAAATATATTTTTGATAAAATATAACAACTGCATGTTTTTTCTAAACTTGGCGTTTGTGAAGACGATTTGTGTTTATAGGTTCGTGGCCTTGGTTATATTGTTTTCGTTCTTTCTTGGCAAGTTTCGGGTCCCATTACCAACGTGGAGTAAGAATGAAGGATGTTCTACTACTCGTCTTGCTGTTTTTAAGCTTTTCCCGGTAATAATAATAATAATAATAATTATATTATATATATATATGCAGGCATTGATAAGACAACAGTTTGGTTGCATATTGCTGCTTGTTACAACTCTGTACAATAAATCGCCTCATTTTGTGTCGACTTATAATTTAAGATTCAATGAAGTGAATGATTAAGATGAACGAAAGTTGAAATCAAAGTTAATACATTTGTGTTAGTGTATTCTATGACTATTCTAATCCCTGATATGAATAATTTTCTAGCACAAAGTTTTGCAGATTGTTTTATACGAATTTGAAACTAGTATATATTTTTCTCAATAAAATACCATTCTGTTTTTCAATGTTTCAAGATCTAAACTACGACAAATGGCAACTAAACAAAGTGAAGTTTTTATATATTGAATACAGTATGGGAAAAACACATATCCAAATTTTAAATTTATATCAAATATTGACTGCAGACTTACTAACATTCTGATGACTTTTGCGTTTTGTCGACCTATTGCGCTTGCATAGCTATACATGTATACATTTTAAACGTAAAATCATATATGCATAAATTAACGACGATTACTTCTAGACTAGTAGGAGACACACTCATTGAAAGGAAATATAGCATGTCTTATCATCACTGCTAAATTTGGCCAACATGGAAGGTATTGTAAGGATACGCTGTGATTATGATTAATTGGAATGTGGAACCCATCGGTACAGAAAAAGGCTTTTCAAAATTGGTGTGTTACATCTAAAAACATTGCCCCAGGAAGGGACGAGCATATCAGGAGATTTTAATATATGAGGCACCTTGCTTAGAAGTGACTGACTTTATCTGACTTATGCTGACTCCTTCTGACTTCCTTTTGCAGCATATATTTGCAATCATCATATGCTGGATACTATGCTGTATTTTGACAATCTCCGATGTGTTGCCCAATAATCCGGACAAAGAAAGCTATACAGCCAGAACGGATGCAAAACTAGACGTACTTGGAAAAGCTAGCTGGTTTTTTATTCCTTATCCGAGTTCGTTCACTATTTTGATATTACGAGGGTAGTAAAAAGGTTAATACCTTAGTGTTTTGAATTCACACGATTTAGAGGTTTATATATATATATATATATATATATATATATATATATATATATATATATATATATATATATATATATATATATATATATATGCTTTAACTTTTCAAACCATATTCTTTGTCTTGTCGCAATAGCAAAAGAGACTATATAATTACAAAGTAGACACAAATGTGTTTGATAATATAAAATTGTGCCGTTAATATAATCGTTTATTTTTTCTAAATAAAGTGCAATGGGGAGGATTGAAATTTTCCTCCGGGCTTTTCGTGGGATTTCTGGCAGCTGGCTTTGCTTCGACAATAGAAAGTGTGGGTGACTACTACGCTACAGCCAGGATAAGCAATATTCCACTGCCCGCCAAGCATGCAGTCAACAGAGGCATTCTAGTGGAAGGTATAGCTGCCGCACTTGCCGCCTTACTGGGTACTGGCCATGCACTGACATCGTACTCAGCCACTGTTGGATTTATTGCTATCACAGGGGCAAGTGCTGATTTCAGTAAATTTGTGCTTATGTTATAATAGCGACTGACCATATGATGAGTTTTGCTATAAGAATACTTAAATATAATTAAATCATTACTTAAACAGAATGGCAAGTTATGATGATGCAAAATGTAAAAATGTAGGCAAATATATAAATAGCCATGAGATTTTAAAATGTTTTTAATGTTTTACCTCTGGTATCTGCGCAAACCGAAAACGTCAAAGCTTGCAAATTTACAAAAATTTCAGTAATAATTATCAATGACATAAAAATGTAACGTTCATTTAACATGTTATTGCTATTTTGATGAAATAGGTAGCAAGCCTAGTAATATGGCAAGTCATGGGGATAATACTAGTGTTTCTTGGTGTATTTGGAAAGTTTGGAGCAGCAATCTCCATGCTGCCAGACCCAATTATTGGTGGTATTGCAATAGTTGGACTCAGTATGTTTACCCTTTTTCAAGATCTTTTCTTTAAAAAAAACCGGAATGAAAAACAAATGTCAATAGAAGATTATTGTCAAGGCTGTTTGTCTGTTATACTATGCAGTGGCAATAGTGTTTTTAAAAGTAATGACAACTAATGGCATGAGTTTAGTCTTTCAGACATGATGCAATACTGCATTATAAGTCTAATCATTAGCTGGCTATCTGAACATCTAGAAGATCTAAATAAACATGCAAGAAGATCTAAATTCCTTTCTAAACACTTCCAAATTTAATTCATGTAAATCAGATATTACACTTTTATTTATATTCATGTATTTTTCTAGTTTTTTAAATGTTAAAAAAATTACACAAGCATAACAATAAATTCAAAACGATTTTAATTTTAATGTTATTCAGGCATGGTCATTTCGGTTGGATTATCGAATCTGCAGTTTGTTGACATGGGATCCGCTAGGAACTTGGCTGTCCTAGGAATAGCAATTATGTTTGGTCTAATGGTTCCTTTCTGGATGGATGCTAATCCCACAGCTATTCAAACAGGTATTTTAATTAAACAAACAAGTATTTGAAAAATAAAATACCCGGCTTAGTAATATAATTAAAACAGTAGGCACATTAGCCTTTTATGGGCTTTTATTCTGGCAATGACTAATATGTAGCAGGCACATTAACAGTGCTTATTCAGTATTAAATATTTTGTAGATATAAATGCAAAGATTAACAATTGCCTGGTGAATTTATTTCAATATCATCATACATTTTGAATATGAAATGTTACATAATGTCTTGTATTTAGTCAATGTACAATTTAGTCTTTCAAAATGGCCAGAGGTTATATAGCAAATGTCAGTTTTAAATGAAGACCCCAACCACAGCAGCAACTACTGTATCACTAAACTCCGTGACTCCATAGTTTTGGACAGACAATAAACATGATAGCTGACAGCAAGGTTTAAATTAATTGCTATCAGAATGTGCAGCACACGTGCTATCCTGGTTTATGTGTATATCAGCTCAGATTAAAGATAATTAATTTCATGATGTGTAGCACGCGTGCTACACTGGTTGCGTATGTACAGCTTCGATTGAAGTTCATTGTGCTTTATTTGTATTAACATTATATTGATACAGCTCCAACTGTTACTTTTTAAAGATGTATCTTATTTATGTTAATTTAGTTACGGCATAGAAGGCTTTAATTCGAGGCTTTATCTGCTACTGAAATTTGTTGGTTCTTAGCCTTATTGCAAACCTCTGTTAATTTCCTCGCAAGGAATCATTGGATTTTGCGGAATTTCTTGACTGTTACAGGGATCGAAGTGCTTGATTCGGTACTCACCGTGTTACTTGGCACCGCTATGCTGGTTGGAGGATTAATTGCATTTTTTCTGGATAATATTTTACCAGGTCTTGTCTAAGCATTTATTTATGTATATAATGCAACCACTGAAAACAACTTGTAAATAAATTTATGTGTAAATACTAGTCACTATAGCAAACAATGTGGGAGACTTTAGGTTTGGCGCTGTTCTTCTGCCTATCCGTCCTTCCATCTGGAACGTTCGTCCTGATAATCCATTTTGTACGACATTTGTTAAATGGCCTAAAGTAGTTGCTTTAAGTGATAATCCATTTTCTAGGAAGTTTTTCATATAGAAGGCCTACAGTAGTTGTTTTAAGTGATAATATATTTTCTACAACATTTGTTTGTAGATGGCCTTAAGTGATTTTTAATATGTTCTTGTTTTACCTTAACCCAATTTCAAGGTTATAGAGGCACCATCTTGGAAATTTAACTTCAACTGGGGACTGCGTTCCCTACGACGGCTTGTCTATGTTCTGTAAATACAAATGAGTATTGTCTACACTTGCTGTATTTATCTTATTAATAGGACTATGTTAAGGTTACTGTTCTAATTTTCTCTCTAAAATTATGCTTGTAATTACTGATCTGCTTCAGGCTCAAAAACAGAGAGAGGATTAGATATATTCCACAAGCAAACCTGTGCTCAAAATACAGATACAGACAACCTGACTGTCACAACATCCATATATGATGTGCCATTGTTTAATTCTTGCTTGCACCGAATAGGCCTTTGCTCTTACTTGCCGTTTATGCCGCCATATAAGGGGAATACAAAGGATTGCCCTAATAATAACACAAAGGAAACATTATTGACTGTTGGAGAAGAACAAGGTGCAAGCACAGCGCCTGCTGCTACTGATTCTAGCTCTGAAAGGATTTATGGGACTTGTTCAAAGCTTTGAATAAACAAGCGCCTGCTGCTACTGATTCTTGCTCTGAAAGAATTTATGGGACTTGTCCAAAGCTTTGAATAAACAAGCTCCAAGAAGGTACTTCCTCACCGCATACATAACTGTTGGTACAAACTGCAAACATATAGCTTATCCACACACTTATAACATATTTTTGATATAACGTCATATATGAACTAACTGAAAGCATGGTTACCCAAGTTGTTACTTTTTTCATCGTATAATATAGTGGCATATACATAAAATTAAGATATAAATTGAACTTTTATTGCTGCAATGACTAATACAATATCGTATGTTGCGGTTTACTGAGAGCAGTAATTACTGATATCTGTTAAAGTTTATATTATACAGTTTAGACAATGTAAATCGTTTTCTTTATCATTCTCTAGTTCACGTAACATTTTATTCTAATATTTAATGATACAGGCTTTGTTCTAGTGAAATTGCAGTTGAACTACCACTCTAAAAGAAAGTAACGATAAATAATTATACTTTTGTAAGTGGTGAAGGTGGGAATTATATTTCTTGTTTTATTACACAAAGCGCAGCTATATGAGCATTCTTATAGCGACTTCAATATCTGATACGAAATTATTATGCACAATTTTGTTTAAAAAGACAATATTCTTTGTTTTTTGGTTAGATATATATATTTTTAATATTTGCTCTCTTTGAGCTTTTAAAAGATTATCTCGCGAATTTTATGTTCGTGTCGTGTAACATGACTATTTTAAAAGTTCTTTCAGCGTTAGTTTTCTGAAGCGTTAGCTACCAAGAAAACTACTTAAACTTACCTTTGAATGCAAAAGAATTGTCCACTGAAATTTCATGTTTTTATCAGGACATGTTGTTTAGATGGCACAGATACTGGAGTGTTTGAGCAATATTTGTAACATTGCCCGACACATGAATTTATTACATAGAACATAAAAAAGGACTGAAAAGTACATTATACAGGTTTTTTTGGAGAAGCAGGTATTATTGTGTGACATATGGCTTGTGGCGATACTGACAATTGATATGTGACGATCCCGACATATGAGATGTCACGATTCAGACATGCAGTCAAGCAAGAATTGATACTTTGTTAGAGAAGCGTTTGTAGATAAAAACAACAATTGCATGGGGTGGCATAAACAGAAAAATACCTTCACACTCCGGGCGTTTCACTGACTAGAGTGTGTAAGTCACGCCTAGACCTGTCCTCCGTTCACCTTCTTTCCCGTGAAAAATCGTCCACATTGATCTCGCGAATGAAAGGTTAGCAATGCTCGAAAGGGTAGTAGGTCAATCAATTCAATGTATTGATGGGGTTTCTTTTTCTAAAAAGTTTAAAATGTTAATAAGTCAGAGTGAATAGGCAAAACAATATGTAAGTGGATATTTCTCTTTGATTTTCTTTTATTTTCTTTCACAATTAATTTCATTGACTTTGTTGATTATAACACCACAATATATGTAGGCTACTGGAACAGTATATCAGCTAGCAAGTGATTAAAATTGCATCAATAAAGGCAAAAGTATTCGAAATGCACAGCCCGAAACCTGATAAATATTTCTGAGATGTCATGACCGTCCTTCTATAAAGTACCGCCCGCGCCTCTGTTATTCATTATATTCTTTATTATGGCTCCCTTTGGCAGTGGGCGATGATCGGAAAATGTCGATTAGGCCATGTCCCTACCTCTATACAACGTCGGGGTAAAGACATTGTTTGGGATTTCATATACAAAGTATAAGGGTAATTGTCCAGTTCTCAGATTTCAAGCTGTTCTGAGTGAAATTTTGGTACCTTTTGTGTCACATAGCAGTCTGCCCACAGAATAAAAGACCCCTACTTAACACTGATTTTATATTCAACAACGGCAAATTAGAATGTTCTTGGTGAATGTAAATGTAATGTAAGTGGAGCTGAATCTATTTCCGGTGGATTTGGAGCTATTGCTGATGGATTTAATTATATTCCTAGTGAATTTAAACCATGTATAGTCAACATATAGACTCCACCAGACACACTTCACAAGAACATTATTCACAACTTTGCCCTATGGCGCATATCCTCGCACCAACAATGCACTCTTCACTCTTCAAGTTTTTCTAATTGACACATGTGTGCTGAGGAACAGAAATGACAAATGTCATTAGAAACGGCATAACAATTTTCGAGCCGCTTTCAAGCAATATTAGTAGCCGCGTAAAAAAATCAAACCTCATTTATATATTCCGGCAGCATTTACATATTTCGACAGCATTTACATATTTCGGTAGCATTTATATGTTTAGACAGAATTTCAAAATCAAAACCTATCATACCTTAACATAATGTCCATACGATCTAAGTTTTAAAAAACAATTTTAGACTTTCTTTCCAATACAATAACATTTTTATAACTTTTTTCAGCAAATATTATCCAACGTTGACGGGCCCGTCACAACGGTTATGTATAATTCATGGGTAGCTATTCCAGCAATACGGGGACCATTTTTGCCCAAAACCACAGTATTAGGGAGACCAAAAATTTAAGGAGGCCAAAAGTAGATCTCCTTAATTCTTAGCGTATTTAAACATTATGAAACTACACAGTAAACAAAAAACAAATGATTCTATAACATAGTGAATATAATATATTTTGTTTTAAAATTAAATTTGTGTGTTGCCACTTGATAGTAAGCTAAAAAACATATATTATTTTTTTCCAAATGGTCTCCCTAAGTGCTATATATGAGGCATGGTCCCCCTATGACTGGTTGTAGATCTACTGTTATTTTCACACATCACTGTATGTCGCATATTTCTATATAAGGAAGCATGCTCACACTACTGTTATATTACCGAATAATTAAAAGCACAAAGATCACTATGTGAATCGATTTTCTTAACTGCTTTATGAACCAAAATATAACTTGATTTAGACACGATAATAACAGAAAAATGTGACAGAGCAAAATAACCCGTAATCGACGTGCGAGATTCATTGAATATAAGAACTTGTTGTGACCCAAGGTAATAAGTCACTGTCCTGAGCCATCAAATTTTATCATGTGAAGTGAAGCAATACCTCCAACGTGCATTTTTTCATAGCTAGTTGGAAGAGGAAATGGAATAGTAATGTGTGCTTTGATACATGCGAAAGGTCAGAACAGCTGTATGATAAGCAAATGGTATATGACATATGACGATGCTGACGTATAACAGGCAGCTGACATATGACGATGCTGACATATGGCTAACAAATGGTATGTGATATATTGCATATGACAAATAGGATATATGACGATGCTGATATATTTCAGATGGTGATGCTGACATGTGTCAGATGGCGATACTGACATCTGTCAGATGACGATGCTGATATATGTCGGATGACGATGCTGATATATACCAGATGACGATGCTGACATGTGTAGTCAGGCAGATATTCAATTAAGAATTGACGCCTTGTCAAAGATGATTAAATTCGTGGGGTGGGATAGGGAGCAAAATAGTATCAAACGCCGCAGTGACTGGCGTCTCTAAGTCACATTTAGCCCTGACCTTCTCTCCCTTCCAAAATGAATCCGCAATGACATTGTAAAGGGAACGTTAGCAATTGAAATATCCCTTATGATGTTTTGGTGGGTAAGTCGTTGGGAAAAGCAGATGCATGCAATGATGTTGATGCATACAGCTTTCATTTCGTTGTCTAATTGTTGGATGACCTGTTCAGAAAGTTATTCAATGAAGGTTGTGCAAGCAAAGTACCCAATGACTCTCTACGAAGAAGTTAACAAAATGTTCTCTTGGGTTGTTTAAGACGTCGTCAGAGGATTAGATATTACGTCAGCAACGGAATATGCTTCCTTTGAATTAGTCTAAGATGACTTAGGATGCGGTGCTTATTATTGACAACAAATTATCCGCTTCTAAAAGCATAAAAAAGTCTTTCAGCTTAGGAAATATACAGCTTTTTGATTTGATTTTGAATGACACTGCAATTATACACAGACTGCTGGAACAGAATGTCGTTTGGTAATTGATTAAAATGGCATCGGTAATGTGCTTTCACTGCACAACTACGTGTGAAGAAAGAGCTGCATAATTACTGAGCAAGGAAGTTTAAACGGTTGGTGTTTATTCAAGACACAACGACGTTTCGTGGGTGGTTTTCCAGCGATATGTGAGGTGATGCGTCACGACAATAATTCCGGAGCTATTTTACCGTCGCCGAACACAGTTCCACCCGTTCATGCATGCCCATATCTTATGATGTGTAACTTGGGACTTTCGTGCCAAAAACTTTTCATACATGCGTAGAAAATTTAAAAGAAACTATCGGGCTCAGGACGTTGTTTTCTCTGCTGGGTAAAAGCTATATTAACCAGTTTTATACGAATAATGACTCAGTCTGTTTGATTCGATTCGATAGGTAAAATCTTAAACTTATCTTAAACTTCTGAAATTTAGTAAACACGTGGATTACGCAGTGAGATACTGTCAGAAAGGATAAAAAGAACAGAAAATACAATGAATGTTACAGCTTCAGTACCACAAACTACGAGGGAATCAACTGACGAAAGTAATTCAGCATGCTCTTTATTCAGTGACATTTGCTTAATAATTCGTCTGCCGTTTTGTAGCTTCATATGCGCAAAAGTCAGACAGTGTGGAAAAATGAATAAGAAACAGAAGTTGAAAGTCGAAAACTAATAAACAATTCACTCATTCTGTGTCAAATTGAGACTCTTTTTTTTAGGCGCGTTGTGCAGCTGGAGTCTAAGATTAAAACTTCCAAAATTAAATTAACGAATTTTGTGTGAGAGAATAAATATAATTTTAATCGACATAATCGAGATTCAATTGTAACTGGCGAAACCTTTCAATCTTTAATATGAAAATTGCAAGTTCCAATTTTATATTATTGTATTTGATGCGCAACATGTATTTGAAATTATTGATTTTTTTTACAAAATGTGGTTATGTAAGGTCAATATAAATGCTTTCAAGAATTGAAAAAAACAGACTGATTTTGAATTCCAAAATTTTAGTTAAATTAGTAGACTGTGCTGGTATAAAAATTCCACGAGCTTAAAATTTTCTTTTTTTGTTTTAGTGAACGTATCCGGAAAAAAATACACACAGTCAAGCTACAAACAGTACACAACGACACAACACTTAATATATATTAGTTGTATATCCCTTGTATTTATACCATCATGAATTTATATATATATATATATATATATATATATATATATATATATATATATATATATATATATATATATATATATATATATATATATATATATATATAGCAGACGTTATATCATGTTCTTTTTCAGAGTAGGTTAACGGTGACTAGCCTACTAGAGTACATCATCACAAAAACTTGTGTGCATTAATATGAATTACAATTAATATGATCGCGTTAACAGCTCGCTGTCAATCAACTGTGCAATCAACTGTAATGTATTAATTAAAGGAACAAACCACATTGATGTATTAATTGTATTTTGAAAACTGAAGTAATATTATTGGAATTAAAAGACACAATATTTATCACGATTGTAAGTAATTTCGAGCAAAAAAAGCTTATTTCACGATTTTGCCAGATTTTGGTTTGCCAATTTGTGAAATAAAATATAAGATTTTCAGGTAATTTCGTGAAATAACCTAACTTTTAGGTTATTTCGTGAAACGGCAAAAGATTTTAGGTATTACACGAATTCTAACATTGACTGTAACATATATGTATATTGCAGCTTTTAGAAAAGGTTTTTATTGACCTGTTGCAAAAAAAATCTCATCGTTTTCAAAAAAGAATTTTTAACTTGGTATAAGTTCTATGTTTTTAGAGATTATTGTGGTATGTTTGTGTTATCTTCTAAGTTGCTAGAGTTTGTTACTTAATATGTAAATATATGAACTTTGGTATTTTCAAAATTCCGCAAAAATGGATTGAAAATATACTGAAAATACACTGAAACGTAATGGAAACTATCTTTGATAGTCGATGTGAAAGACCATACCACGGAAGCTATCAGTACGGTTGGTGATATAACTATGATTCCCATAAACACCGGAAAATGTCGACTTGAGTACAGAATCAATGACATTCCGCCTTGGCCAGTCATCTTACTGTGTGCTATACAGGTATTCTATTCACACTGACTTTCTTAACCAATTGATGATTGAAGTATGTGTTTATTTATTTTCAAAGATAAAAAAAATTTGAGCCACACCAGATATCCTAAAATGAATAGATTTCACCATGCCCATACTTCAAGATATAAGCGTTATATTTTTAACGCAAATGTTCTGCTTGTGTTTCATCATAATTTGATATCAATGTGAGTTAGGTAGGTAAACAGAATAAATAAATGAGTAATAATGGATAATAAATAAATAAATAATAAAAGTAAACAAATAAGTTACGTTAACATATGGATGTATACATGATAAACATAAAGTGATGAACCCACTTCAGCATAAACAATCTTATCTTTTACACATTGGTGGTGATTGACTGATTTTGATACGAGTTTTTATATAATCAGTAATACTATAATACATATAATAGCAATCCAGAATGAATGTAGACATACCCAATAGACGGAATGTAGGCATGTCCAGTGGATTGAACGGAATCATATACAGGGAATTGAATGTAGTCAAATCCAGTACAGGAAATACACAGGCAAACTTCCGTGTTAGGCGAACAAACTTATTTTACTAAGCCTGGAATATCTGTTACAATCCGAGTTCAAAATCCAGAACGTCCAGGACCATTGTGACCATTCGAAGAAAAGAAAAAAACATCACAACTAAAAGCTAGGTCGGAGACATAATGTGTCCCTTTCGAATAGACGGAATGTAGCAATGTCATGTGGATTGAACGGAATCTTATGCAGGGAATTCAATGTAGTCAAATCCAGTAGATTTAATTAAGAAATACACAGGAAAACTTCCGTGTTAGGCGAACAAACTTATTTTACGAAGTCTGGAATATCTGTTACAATCCGAGTTCAAAATCCAGAACGCCCAGGACCATTGTGACCATTCGAAGAAAAGAAAAAAACATCACAAGTAAAAGCTAGGTCGGAGACATAATGTGTCCTTTTCGAATAATTTCGGAAACGAACCGTAAATTTTGATATGGGTGAATTTTGCTATAAATCGCCATCCAAGTTTCAAATGGATTCCGATTTATATTTATAACAGAAATTAATTTTACTAAAAAGCTCTAATATTTGGTAAAAAATAAAAAATGCAATAACTAGTTTGGGCAGGAGGTGATAAATATAAAAAACATGAGCTAGTTTTCCAAAAGGCTGTATATGCTGTACAATTGATAGAATTCGCACAAAATATTAGATAAATAGCCTCTTTCAAAAATAACATGTGAAGAAATCGTAGTGAAATATTTTGTAAAGATCCTATATTCTTTCAATTTTGTGAGATAGAAAAACGAAACAACCTACTACCTTGTAAAAACACAGGCATCCACACGAAACGAATTTTATAATAAAAAATAAAGCGTAATTGATTACTAGTGAAGCATTCGTAGTTAGAAAATCGGATAAAACTAAAGGAGTGGTAGCACTTTCCCTATTTTGTAAATATATACCGGTGATAGCCAATACCTCTTTCCGATGCTCTAAACCAGAAGAGCTCAGCCAATGCCACTTATACTCCTGCAAAATTTTATAACCTTATCCCTGCTTTAACCATGGTAAACCCCACCCCTTACACTGCAAAAATAAAATAATTTTTTTGGTTATTGGCAGCCATATATAACCAGAAGGTCTAATAATGCCGACGATCATTTTTTGCACTTTGGTATAAAGGAATAAAGGCATGTTTATAGTACAAAGCTTTTAATTTTTCATGACACCAAATGCCTATAGATTTAATTATTCATACAACAGTCGTTTTGTTTGCCTTTATTTAGCAAACATTACCAAGCATCACTGGAACCATAATCACGGCGTACATCATACAGAATCAGGTGTATACAGAGAGCGACGAATCGAGAGACTTGTTCTTTGCGCGTCTTCTCAGTTCTTCCATCTTTCTCACTGGTGCCACTACTTTCGTTCAAGTGACTTTTGGACTTAGGTAAATAAGAAAAAAACTAAGGATGATGTGTATATTTATTCAGTGCGTTTTCATTCGAAAACATGATCGTAAAGAGTACAACAAAACTAACGTCTCTAATACAGTCTTTCTTTCCATTCGCAAATATAAACGTAAATAGTACAACGAAACTAACGAGTCTGAGGAAGTCTTTCTTTTCATTCGCAAATATAAACGTAAATAGTACAACAAAACTAACGACTCTAAGAAAGTCTTTCTTGCCATTCGCAAATATGATCGCAAAGAGTACAACAAAACTAACGACTCTAATACAGTTTCTTTCCATTCGCAAATATGAACGTAAAAAGTGCAACAAAACTAACGAGTCTAAGGAAGTCTTTCTTTCCATTCGTAAATATAAACGTAAATAGTAAAACGACACTAACTACTCTAAGAAGTCTTTCTATAGTGGACGAAAACAGGCAAAATTATCAATCAGAAATTTAAAATTAACTACAAATTTAGGTAATAATGTTAAGCCGTATATATTCAACATATAATAAGAGTCTTTACTTCATCGCGTCAACGTCTTAGAGTCATAATGAATGCGTGGAATGCACTTAAGGCGGCTTTGGGCCTGAATAATTTGCCATTCATTTAACAAATTACAAATACAAAAGCGTTTTTTACTTTTTGCATGGTAGGAAAACTTCTGTTATTAAGAAAACTTCTATTGCTAAAAATTTTTATTGCTGAGAAAACTTTCGTTGCCAACAAATAAAAACTTAAGGGAAATGTTAATGATACAATTATGGCACTTTTAAGGAAAGCCATACTGTCAATTTCACAGAATGCCTCCGTTATTTATATTAATACACTGTTGAAATTAATACAGAGAGAAAAACATCTCCTACAAAGTACGCTTATGCCTCTTTTCATTTGTGGAATTGCTCAGGATATCCTATTTTCCAAAAAAATATTGTCCTGTTAATATTTTTTGAAAAGTTATTATTTTTGAAAACTGTCTTCAAATTTGTAGTTTGTTCAGATATTGCTCTTTGAGTTAACATCATTGTCATTTAAGAACATAACGATCGCTGCTAGTCCTTAAGTTGTGAAAATAAAATACTCAGAAAAGTACCCGGACCAGTAGAATTTCAAACAACAAAGCGGTCAGTGTGGTACAAATATTCGAATTAAAACAGAAATGAATGTTAAAGTAAACAATTTTCACTCTGAATGGAAGGCAGCACTATTGATAATCTTTCATGAGGTATATTTCTGTTGAGGATGCTTCCATGGCTTTCACTTAAAACGCTTAATAATCTTATAATTAAAAAAACTTAATTCTTGACACGCTTTAGAAAATCTTAAAGCAATATTAAGTGAAAACTCAACAAATTATAGGCCTTCGAAATTTGGATACCCTATTGGTTATAATTTTTCAAATATAGAAACTCGTCGGCTATCCCGTTCAACTTTGCTCTGAAAGTAAGAATGACAGAAAAATGATTTTTCCTTCCTTCCTGACATGATACTAATTTTGCAGCCAGGAATGAAATTAACCCATAGGGTATTGCCTATTTGCAAAAAGTTTGTTTTTAGATTACCAGTAACTCAAGGCAGCTCTACTGGTTTTGCCATACCAATTGTAACCATGGCCACCACAGGACTCTTTGGAAATACAGACATAACTGCCGAAAGTTCAGGTGATAGAAGTGAAAGGTCTTTCTCTTTAAGCCGTTTGAGAAATCACAAATCGTACTTTTGCAGTAATATTGATGTAGACTAAAAACGCTATACGCATATTTGTTTGCTTAAGGTAAGCCATCTGACCACGGTGAAAATCACTATTTTGAGGTTTTCTAGTTCCAAGTAGGTCAAAATCTAAAATCATATTTAAGATCAGCCAAAATCTCGGGATACAGAAGCTTAGTGATGTATATAAAGATTTCATTATTTTATGGCATATAGAAGTTACATTCTGAATAAGGCGGTTCCTATGATACTAAAATCTCAGACCTTTAACATTGACACTTATTATGTTACCTCCTTATGTCATGTTACCTTTAACGTCATGTTGCCTGTTATGTCATGTTACCTCTGTCATTTACCAATATGTTGTGTTACCTCTCATGTCATGTTACCTCTTGCGTCATGTTATCTCTTATGTTATGTTACCTCTTACATTAAATCGCATAGAAGTTAAACTTAGAAAAAGATACAGAAGTAAAAATGTGATAGAATACTTGAAATTTAATTCCAAACGGGAATGACATTATTAATCTTGTTTCTGTTACTGCAACATTAATAAAAATATATGGATGCTTTTTAACAAGTATAGATACTTTTTGAAATATTTGCGAAAAAAATAAAAATTCATTTTTGAAATTCCACATGATAGTTCAGATGTTTATTTTACGCCTTTATTTCAGATCACACCTTGCAATAGCAAATAAAACTTTAGTACTTATCAATAGCGGGTTTTGAGGAATATTGTTTCAGGGCATAATATATATATATATATATATATATATATATATATATATATATATATATATATATATATATATATATATTATTTCGGCATTAGCGGGACCGATTGTCCTTTAATTTAGGTATTAGCGGGACCAGGAACTTATCGGAACCAAAAACCGGTCCCGATAAGTTTATGTTCGGTACTATGTGTGACATATTTGTTGAAATCTTACAATTTTAATGTTGTTGTACAGAATTAACATAAGGAAATCATTTGCGCTCCAATATTTTTCGCAAAATTTTATATTTTTGATACATTTAAAGGTTAATTACTTTGTGTTGCATATATTATGTTTTGTATATAATAGTCATTAGCGAGACTGCCATTAAATATCGATTTTATGTCTTATTTCATTTATCTAAATAATTTTTATTATTTATTTTATACATTATATTACATCTGTTACATTGACTTTTAATTAAAACAGCTCATTACATTGGAAAATTAATATATATATACATATGGTCCCGCTAATGTCATATATATAATATATGGGTGCCTGGTCTCTATAATGCCTCAAATAGCCTTATATATATATATATATATATATATATATATATATATATATATATATATATATATATATATATATATATATATACATAAAATTTCGTGAACTTCTATATATATATATATATATATATATATATATATATATATATATATATAGAAGTTCACGAAATTTTATGTGGTGCGAAAAAGTTAAGATGAATACATAAAGGTTTCTCATTGAATCTTTTTGTGCGGAACTTAAAAATGTAATGCCACGGCTTTCTGAAAGAGAGAGGTACCAGGTTTTAGGCATGCTGGAAAGTGGACTTTCTGTACGGGACATCGGTAGCAGATTTGGTGCACCAAAACAACGATTTATCGACTGCAGAAGAAGCACAGAGCAACGGGGAATGTGCATGATGGACCTCGACGCGGACAACCCCGTGTAACGACGCGACAACAGGATCGCCACATTGGATTAGTGCATGGTTAGGGTACAGGGTGCTACGCATACGGCGGCAGTAACATAAGGCAGACGGAACAACCAGATAAGCCAAATAACAGTGCCTAGACGTTTGACGGAACACGCCCAGTGGCCAAACCGCAACTGGCGACGAGTGATCTTTTCCGATGACTCCAAATGTTTATTGTACAGAATCGATAACAGAGCAGGTGTTTATTGGCGAAATAGTGAGAGCTACGTCAGTCTTTGTGTTGCTCAACTTCACGGATTTGGAGGTGGATCGGTTATGGTCTGGGGAGCGATTAAATTTGGGTGGAAGTCTCAGCTACTAGTTATCGACGGAAACTTAACCGTTACATTAGCACGGTACTGACAGGCCAAGTGGTCCCCCACATCCAGCAAAATAATATGCAGGATAACGAGAGACCGCATGTTGCCAGGGACAGTTTATTGTACCTGTAGCACAATAACGTTAGCATCTTACCGTGGCCAACTTATTCTCCAGAAATGAACCCGATAGAACATTTTTGGGATTACGTGGATCGGAATGTTAGACAACGGGATCCGCCTTCGAGAAATCATGCCTAATTGTGCCAAGTATTAATTCAGGGGTAGCACCGCTACTTCAGTTCGATGCCAAGAAGGATTGATGCTCTGCTTCACGTTGGAGGTGGTCACACACGTTATTGAAGTGCTTAGTTTTTTGGATGAAACTGTGAACGGTGCAAAACTTCAAAATTGCGTATACTTTTTGATGTGCATGAGTATTTGAAAAGAAGCAAATTCGCTTTATTTTACAATTGTCGTCATTGATGTATTACGTTTCTAGAGACATTGCTTAATTTTCTGGTTACCACTTGGCTCACACACTCCCATATGTCAAACGTTCTTTATTAACTTGTTAAAGGTGAAAATGACTCGATGCCCTTCAATTTTACCGTTGATGAGAACAACACTGTGGAGTCATACATCAACAACATGCAAATTGTAAGTTAGTACAATACTAGTGCAGAGAAAATGCTTGAACAAGCATTCACAAAATTAAACAAGCTATAAATTATATCCACGTCATTATCAACATCACTTAGGACTTATAGTTAGTTACATTAAATGGTTTTAAAGCCCTAACTATTGTTATACAAATTCAGATTTCAGGAAGCCTACTCGCTGCATCGTCACTGCAAATAACCTTTGGCGGTGCAGGATTGATCGGCTACATTACTAAATTTATTGGTCCTCTCACAGTTGCCTGCATAATTACTCTGGTGGGACTGCCTCTCTTTATGGCAATAACACACATTGCGCAAACCCAGTGGGGTATAACTATGCTGTAAGTATCAACAAAAATTGCTTTAAACGTTCTATCTTTAATACGATTTTATGATGCTCTGTTTTTTACTATTGCAAGTACTACAAATGATCACAGGCATTGGTTGTTTTTTAATTATACAGTTAAAATACCTGACACATGAACACTTCAGTGGATAAATTGTATGTGAACTGTTGCAGATTTGTATCCTTGGTAGTATTTTTTGCGATATGTTTAGAAAACATCAAAGTGCCTATACCAATGTGGAGCAAAACTAAAGGCTATTCTACATCTCAAATTTCTATTTTTAAGCTGTTCCCAGTAAGTATTTTTTTTATTCTTATCGAGGCTTTGGCAAAATATGTTGTTAAATAAATTAATGATTGAAACAGTATTTACCGCAAGGTTAAGTGAAAAAGGAAGGTTAGATAATATACAACAACATATTTACTTGAAGGCATAACAAAGGTCTCAGTGAATTTCTTGCTCCGTTATTTAAATTTTGGTTAAACAGCACGGAGCTGATTCAAAGCAAAGCTTATCAACTTTGTTCCGTTAGGTAACTCTGAGATTGAATTCAGTATGTAGCTAAACATTCGAGTGCATATTGAAACAGGAGTTGTCCATGCAGCCATTTCTTGGTTCGAGAGCACATGCGTCATAAACTGTTCAGAGTATATAAGCTTCAAGTAATAATAAGGGGTATTTCTTTCAATTAGAACTGCTTGAAAAAATAACGTTTTGTGTCTTATGCAAATATGAAGCGTAAGACTGAATGCATCTTTATAATGCCTGCTAAGCTTAAATAATGAACTTGAACCTCACTTCGCTAGCGAAATGTTAAACACTTGACAAAAATTAAAACGCAAAAATACTTCCTTCAATGGGTTATTTCTTGAATTATATATTCCAAACAACACAGCTTGGATACGTCTTATAAGCCGAGTAGTGTTTGGTTCTTGTTGACTTAAGGTTTTTTTGGCTGATCAGGAATACGCCGTGTTATTTATTTACGCAGTGAGAGCTCGCACAAAGCTCACTGAGCAACTGTGTGTGATTTGGGTTAAATGCTACGCATTTACTTGCAAAATACACTCTTTTCACATGGCATTGTAACAGAGAAAACGAAATCAAAGACGAAAATAAAAAGTGACATGCACATGTTCAGATCAAGCTCTTCATAAGTCCCAAGTTTCATGATCGTAGGGCCCATAGTGTCAGAGAAGAAGAAGACACAAAAAAATCGGAAAAAGTGTCAAGAAGAAAAAAAAGGACGAATTTTGCTCGCACAAATTCATATAACCCTTGCAAGCCAAAGGCTTGTCAAGTGTTAAATATATAGTGTACCATTCATAGTTTTTATAGAGATGGCGGTTAGAGCATTGATCTAGCAGTCCCAAGGCCCCGAGTTCAAATGCAGTTAGGGTGCTCGGCAGGGAATTGACATGTACTCCGACAATCACGGCAAGCCAAATGAAATGTATTGAAATTTAAAATTATAATCCCCTATTCAGAATTTCGGCCCACCTATTAAAATTATATCAATATTCCAAATGTTTTATTGTAGCTCGGTAGAAATATCGATGCAAAGAATTAGTTTCAAAATAGTTCAAGTATGATTTGTTTTCGATTTTGCAGCAAATATTTGCTATTATTGTGTGTTGGATACTTTGCTATATTTTGACGCTATGTGATGTGTTCTCAAATGACCCTGATTCAATCAGCTATAGGGCCAGGACTGATGCAAAATTCCAAACGCTCCAAAAGGCAACATGGTTCTCTGTTCCATATCCAAGTGCGTTCCTCATTGCCATTTGACAATAACTTGAATATCTTTAATCTTCTTTTTAAGCTGTAATAATTTTTTCTGTGTTTGTATGAAATGATATTTTAAGTAAGTTAGGTTTGACAGCGTCTTACATAACACAGAGGCATGATTCTGTAATGGTTAGTCATCACATAGGTGTCAAATAAATTTCCCTTTCAATTGTGTAATTCTAGCTCCGATGTAAAATGGTACAATAGTAGAAAATTCTTACAACCATTTTTCTATGCTACCCACGGTCTGATATACAAGCTTCAACTTAAAACATTAATCTAAAGCCCGATTTCATAAAAAGGTCATAAGAGCCATAGACAGCTAGTTCACAAAATCTACTGATAGCTCAGAAATACCTAAGTAAACAGTTTTTACTGAGAAAGTAGTATATATAAAATGAAAGTAAAAGTACTTACCTCATATGTATATTTACCACTGCAGTGCAATATGGTGGTCTGCAGTTTTCCCTCGGTTTGTTTGTGGGCTTCCTGGCATCAGCATTGGTGTCCACAATTGAAAGTGTTGGTGATTATTACTCGACGGCAAGGCTTTGCCAAGTGCCACTACCTCCTAGACATGCAATCAACAGAGGCATTCTGGTAGAGGGTATTGCATCTGCTTTTGGAGCCTTAATGGGTACTGCTCATGCGCTGACGTCATATTCCTCTACAATTGCATTTATGGCTGTCACAGGGGTAAGCTTAATTATTGCTTAAAAATTTCTAATTATAATAACTGCAGCTAAACAGAGTATCACGAACTACTCAAAGTTCATACCAGTAGCATATTGATCAAAATAATGCATAACAAAACTTCCACCTAGCAAATTAACTTAATTGGAAATTGTCGAGTTTTCAATGGATACAAAATAAGTTTTTTTTCATAACACATTGAAGCAGCTGTTTAATGGGTAATATACTAAGCTTAACTTACTGTATGTCATAAGCAAAAGCATTATGAACTCAAGCTTTTTAAAAACTCAAAATAAAAAAAGACAAAAACAACACAATAAAATACACTGTACTCTATTACTCTTACATAATCAGTGATTTTTAAATACATGTAACACCTTGGCGTGTATATACAGACAACAAGCAGAATAATTTGGCAAGTCATGGGAATGCTGATGATGTTGCTTGGTGTCTTTGGAAAGTTTGGCGCGGCCATTACAATTATACCAGATCCAATTGTTGCTGGTATTATTGTGGTAGGATTAAGTAGGTTTTAACGTGATTTCGAACTTTCTTAAGGAATGTGTTTAATAAAGTAAATAAAAACTTAATTGGCTGACATAGATAATCAATCAAATTCAGTCTCTAGAAGGTAATGAATTAATGATGTGCAATTGTTAAATCATCTGGATCAATGCTGCTACTTCATTCGTCAAGTGAATATTTCTTATATGTTGATAGATTGGTTTGACAACGTTGTTTGGATTCAAAAACACTAATTTACTCATAATATATATATATATATATATATATATATATATATATATATATATATATATATATATATATATATATATATATATATATATATATATATATATATATATATATATATATATATATATATATATATATATATATATATATATATATATATATACAGACCAAACCGGTTAATCGCATAGCTAATTTACCAAACCCTGTTATGCGTTTATCCGATATATGCGTTTATCCGAGTACTCTTGCCGTGCCTTTTTTTCATTTGCGGTAGTTATCAGACGTGCACCCCCGCCCCTCCTCATCCCCGCATTTGAGAAACTTTGTTATCCAGTTCTTTTATTACTGTTATTTTATCCGAGAGACTTAGGTCTTTTCGTTTTGATTTACTTTCTGCCATTTTGACGAATTAACCATAACCGACACAGTTTCGAACTATAAATGGTAAAATTTCTTCTTGGTTAAGTACTTAAATGATGACTTTGCGCTCACGGTTATCTGAGACAACGTGGGGATTAAGGGTTTCAGGCCATTATTTAGTGAGAGCTCGGGCAGGGTGGGGATTAGGAGTTGCAGGCCATTATCTAGCGTCAGCTAAGACAGTGCGGGGATTAAGGATAAAGGTCATTATCTAGTGAGAGCTGAGAGAGTGCGGTGATTAAGAGTTCGAGACTTACTGTTAACAACCGCAAATGGGGTTGGTACATGTACACAATGGGTCAAGCAAACATAAAACAATGCATAAGATAAATAAACGAGGAGCAGCTCACTCCCTTAGTTTGCTTTAAGTGTGGCACTGTTTCGATAGTCAATCGGAATTATGCAATTAACCGGTGTGCTTCTATTTTAACGTGAAAAAACTATGCGTTTATCCAGTTTATGCGATTAAGCGGTATGCAATTATCCGGTTAAATTTCCAAAAGATATCATTTGCGAATAATATGCAGTTAACCGATTTATGCGTTTAACCTGTATGCGATTAAGTGATTCATCTATATATATGTATGTATATATGATATATATATATATATATATATATATATATATATATATATATATATATATATATATATATATATATATATATATATATGTGTGTGTGTGTGTGTGTGTTTTAAATAGCTACCGACACAAAGTAGACGCGCGAGTTTTCGACGTTTATTGAATGCGGTTACTGAAACATAAAAACAAAGGAGCACTTAAATTCCAAGAACAATCCATACCAAAAAAAGGTTTAATTACACTCGCAATACACCGATCTGCATAGTTATTTTAATCACGTTATTTTTACATCACGTCATATAACTACTTTCGACTAATTTGCAATGCGCGTTTGTACAATATAACTTCACTTATGTACCCATACTCGGTAACTGAACACATATATATATAAACGATTAATATAATTTTTGCCATTATTAAAATTTCATAAATCGTTGTCATGCTCAGTTCATATTTCATGCACACAAGAGAATCAAATTATTTGTCAATAGATACAGCGATTCGCAATTCTTCATGATAACTGCCTAAGCAATTTCTATTTACACTACCGTTACTTTGACATAATGGGCGGCAACTGTAATGTCACCCAGCTATCCAGAATTAGACATAACTGGGTAGCAATTGTGCCATTATCGAGAAATAGAAATATTTGGTGACAGCTGTACTGTCACCTCATTACCCAAATAAGTAGCTTATATCCTATACACCGACACATTTTACTTAAGCTATTTCAATAATACACATATGATTATAATAAATAATTTGCTTACCGATATTGTTACGGGTCTATCCGAATAAGTAGCATATCCCAAGTTGTGGGAAGCACAATACCTCATGTGTTCTTCTCACAGCACAGACTACCAGGAGGCGTTTTTGTAAACCCATTCTGCCAGCCTGTGCAATATTAAAGGTACCAAGGTACTGAGGAAGTTCATTTCACAAACTCATCCTTTGTAGCCTTATGCCGTTTATACTGAGCCCGCAGGTAGCTCCATCATTTCAGGTGTCCGACCTCAACGTGCTCAGTGCATTTGAACAGGGGTTCCCCTCTGTGGGAACTCATTATGTACTGTAGGCCTTATTTTGCTCGCTTCATTTTATACACAGTTAGCTCCATCATTTCAGGTGCCCAATCTGTCCCTTTTTGCTCTTTTTATATGCCATCATTTCAGGTGCCCGACCTGCCCTTTTTATATCATCTTATATACAGGCAGCTCCATCACTTCAGGTGCCCAATCTGTCCCTTTTTGCTCTTTTTATATGCAGGTAGTGCCATCATTTCAGGTGCCCGACCTGCCCTTTTTATATCATTTTATTTACATGTAGCTCCGTCATTTCAGGTGCCCAACCTGTTTTTTTTATTAATTTCATTTTATCTTTCAAGAACAATTTTCCTGTTCAAACACGTACGGCTTTGTTCTCTTCGCACTTCACACTGAAGTATTCCACACTCCAGCATCCCACGTCTCTCTACCGTTGGTATAGATTTCTGGACATTCACGAATACAGTAACACGATATACAATCATTCCATTCCCACAAATGGTCATGAAACATCATACGGAGTTTCACGAATTAAGAGAAAATGACCAAGTAGATATGTGTCGCAGAAACAAAAACAGACTATGGTATATATACTACTCAAAGTTTCCTTAAAACATGCATTGTCACTCATGTATATATATATATTTTCAAACGCACAGGCACTGCCATGTTTTTCGCTTGACTTTTTTAACCGACAACAAGCAATGTTGATAAACATCACAATTCCAAGACATCACTAAAACAGCTGATTTCATTTATGTGCCAACGAAAACAGTGAAGGCAGAATCCAGGCCGCTCGAATCTTACAATATATATATATATATATATATATATATATATATATATATATATATATATATATATATATATATATATATATATATATATATATATATATATATATATATATATATGTGTGTGTGTGTGTGTGTGTGTATGTATGTGCATATATATATATATATATAAATATATATATATATATATACACTTCTGACTAAATAGAATATCATTATGTTGTAAACAGTAAGCATAGTAGTTGCATTAGGCTTTCTCTTACTCTGTTATCTTCTTAGGTATGGTTATTGCCATGGGATTGTCACATTTGCAATTTGTTGATCTAACTTCTGCTAGGAATCTCACTATTCTTGGAATATCCATCATGGTTGGAATGATGATACCATTCTGGATTAAGTCTAATCCTGATTTTATCAATACAGGTATTTTTAATACAACTATATTGTTTTCGCTACCGATAAGCGAGAATTAGACTTGGTTCTACAAGATATGCGATTCTAAAGAGTTATAATTCAGATTTCTGTAAAGCAATCGTTGTAAAAAGGGATGCAAGCTTTTGACATATGATATCCCAGAAAACATTGTGACACCGAGAAGACGTCGATTTGAGGTTGCGTCGGTACCAGGTTAAATCGCAACTTTGAATCTGGTTTTTAATTGTTTTTGATTGGTTGAGACCATAAATCAACATCTTTGACACAACATTGAATAGAAGCTGGACAGGCAGCGATGTGTAAATGTTGACTTAGCCAGCAAAAAACAATTTCTGCAACATTTTTAGATCTGATTGAAATTTGGTTGTGATACCATAGATTAACGCCTATTCAACGTCTTAAACATACAATGAACATATATTTGATAAAAGTCGGTTTTTTAGAAGTGACGCTTATTTTCGTTGCCGAAATCTCAACTTTTCTAATGCTCAATTAAATGGACTGAAATCAGGACATAAAGCATGATTTATTCAGAAGCGTGCTAGTTTTTTTAACCATACTGCCTACTTTTTGAAACCCGTTCATGAAAACTGACTTCATGCATATCCCGATGTGTTACCCAATGAAACAAAGGGAACCATTTCTTATGACTGCCACTGTTCAGATGGTGATGTGATTGGCATTTGATATCACTCTTCCAACGTCTAAACAAGTCGGTAAGTATACGCCGTGAAATTGATAAGAGGAGACCCCTCCGCTCTCTTTATTTAGGCAACTACACAAAACGACTTCCGTAATAATAAAAAATCCGACGTTGTTGAAGCCTTAAAATGTTTACTGAGATGAATAAATTGCAACAAAGTCATAAACATTAATGCAGCATTATATCGTAACAAACTTAGCAGAGTCAATGCGATATTCTTCATTTAGTTGCTGCAACCATTAGCGTACAAAATAAAAACATGAGTTGACACAGGAAATTTATGTTTATTTAGGACAGTATTTTTCTGAAATACGACACCTGTGTTTGAAGCAAACGTAAAACATCTGTTTACCAGTTCGCCTCAAACGATATCACAAATAGAAACCATTTCAAAAGTAGTATTCATAGAGGAATTGTTACAGATTATATGAGAGTACTACTGTAAGCCATGTGGTGCCTGTACTGTTTATCGTAATAACATAGAGCCCAGTGTCCCTACTACCGAGGATTTATCGATACTTTTATTGCATTGTTTTTTTTTACGATCATCTTGAATTTCTTGCGAAAGGTGGAACATAGATAAGTTAAAGTTTTTTTGGAGAAAGGAAATTGACGGGTACTGTTTATCCTAAAACAATTGGTTTTTGTCTCGTATTAGTTTGATATGTGAGTGGGGTTCATTTAAGGTATAAGTCTCTACGTTTGTCAAGAGATTTTAAAAGGTGTGTCTCTTTATGCGAGAAAGTATCTTTGATGTTGCTTCTCTTTGAAATAAAGTTCTGTCTTATTTCTTATCATATTTGCTATGGCACCAACAGAGAAACACAGTCTTTGCTTATAAAAATCAAATTGTTTTGTCACAAGTGACTGATATGAAGTAAAAAGCTTTACTGTTAATTACATGTTTAGAGATGAAACAGTAGTTAATAAAAGCAGAAAGAGGAGATAATAGGGTTTACAAGCTGCTAAACTAATGAACTTTAGTTGATGAGATTTTGTAAAGAATAGCATATACTGCTTTGGCAGCTTGAACACAATCCATCTACAGCAGTTAAAAATAGACTAAAGTTCTGAAAAGGATATGTAGTTGACGAAATGAAAAACTTAACAGAGCAGTGCAGGAGCTTTTACTTCAAACAGTAAATATACAGATAACAATATGGAAGAAAGAATGAACATTAAAAACGATAACGCAAATGATTACTAAGTTGCATTGATAATCCTTGCCTGAAAATTTTAAAAGAGTTGCTGACAAATTGAATTTTGAGTAGGAATATATGTACCAAAAAATAAACCTGAATTTTGTAGAAAAGGTATTTTGCGATGTTTTTATTTAAATTGGTTACCATCACTGCTAAAAATAGATAATTTGTTGTGGAAAACAGCACACTCAATGGATTTTTACGTTGTGTAAAGAACTGATTATGTAACTGTTTCCATAGTTAACTTTGTTCTATTTATTGCTAAAATTTCCACTCCCGCCCCATATTGCATTAGAAGTGAACTGATATTGCAACTTTTCAATACGTTCTCAACTTATGATGCATTTATTTACTTTAGGCGTATCAGATATTGACTCAGTGCTCACTGTCGTCTTGGGAACGGAGATAATGGTTGGTGGTGGAATTGCCTTTTTGTTAGATAACATTTTACCTGGTAATTCTTTTTGGCACACAAAGCTACTTATCTTATCGATAGAATTAGTATAAGGTACAACACAATTTAAATATTTAACTTACAATCATTTCAGACGTAAAGATAGTTCTGTTTGAATTTATTTTCAGCACAAATATGTTTCAATGCTCTTTTCTAAACATTTTTGTGTATTTGTGAATCACGTAACATATCTCAGGATTTGAACAGGTTCTATGTGTGTTCACTTGCACCATCTGATACAAAAATGGTATGTCTGTGTGACATAAGAGAACTCAACATGAGGCACTTGTGATATTTTGGTGATTGTCTAGGGTCGTATGCTGAGAGAGGATTAGATGTTCTACACAAACAAACGAGTGGTGGCGACCTTACAGGTGTGGCTTCTCTATATGATGTCGCATTGTGCAATCCATTCTCAACAAGAATAGGTATATTTTCGTACCTGCCATTTTGCTCCCCTGGTTATGACCACGACAAGGTTTACAATCAAACTAATGCAGAAAACACATATTTGACCGGCGATAGCGATAGAGGTGTTAAAAACAGAATATCTACAACGGATGAGACAATAACACCGCTTTGAGTTATACATTGTACGTGGTGCCATATGAATGATGAAGTATCGGAATACTACCTATGTGTAATCATATGTTAGAAGCTAAAATGTGTCGGAAATTCTCTTCAACATTATCAACAAAGTAATGTGGTACAATCTTTCTTGTTTAGTAACAAAATTGTTTTTTTTTTGCTGATTTGTGTAAATGAATACAGCTCATATCTAAGGGTTGGAAGCTCTCTTGTGGGCTTTAGACAAATGTTAAACAATATCAGTGAACTCCTGGAGATGATTTGAATTTAAGTAACTCGAATTTCCTGCGATGTTAATTGAGCCCTGTTTTTTAATTAGTGTCAAACTTTGATTAGATATAGCTTCGTTCCTATCTGACACCTGCCTTCTTTATCTATCCGGTCCATTTTTTCTCTATCTTTTCTCACGCCCAGGGAACCAATCTGGATAGTCAGTTCCGTAGTTAGATAAAATTCAAATCTTGGTGTCTAAAACCTCGGTTCCGGGGTCAGGGTTGCTTTGGTTCTTGGTGCGAACGGACGCAGCAATAAGTAAAAAAAGGAAACTAAATTAAGGATCTTGTGCGTAGTCACGGATAAATCTGAGGGTAAACTTAATCAACAACAGGAAGTGTTATTATTGTATTTATGTATCAAAAAATAAGCGTTCTGAGTTTTATTGTGTGTTTATCAATTTTATTGTCAGTCCACTTTTATTAATTACGTAATGGTTAAAACTGAGTTAATAATCCGAGCGTCTATAAATGTCTTTGATGGAACCGTAAATAAGATTATTGTTTGGTTGTTGTCTATCGAGTAATCGCTATTCTTGTTCCGTTATTTATGTGAGTGTTATTTTACTTTGGTTTAAACTTCTGTTAAATATCTGTGTTTACAGATAACCGCTTCGATTCGATTCGCTTCGCTTGTTATTGTGCGTTTTGCTATTCGCTGCGTAGTCGGGAATAAAGAAGTGAAACAGAGGCGCGTGATTGCTTTATCCTCCCCCACAAACGAACTGGGAAGTTCCGCACAGTTGTGGTGCTGTGTATACTAAGCATCCAAAGACTAGCTACCAGTTTTATCATCTGAATCGTAGATTGGAATATATGTGCTCATATTTAACAATAGAATACTGCATAAAATAATGTTTTTATTCAATAATTAAAAGCTCAAGATGTTAAAATAGTCACATTAGGTACATCCTTTTACAAAATTAACCAATCACAGAAAAATAGAATAGTTTCATGGTTTTTCATGAAAGTAAAGACTACTGAATTCTTTATAATGTTAGTCGGGACATCATTTACCCCATTCAACTTTGCCACAATATTCAAGTATGAGTAGTTTGAAAGAAATAAACCGCATATTATGCAGTTATATTTTTAAGACTTCAAAGTGAAGTCAAGGCAAACTTGAAAATCGTTCAGCAGTGAAAAACTCTTGGTTATTGTAAATAATTTGCCATTATAAAAAAGCAGATTAAAGAACTAAGTGAAAAAGATAAAAATATATAAAAAGTAAACAGAACATTTAAATATTATTTTTATTTTGTCATGAAGGTTTTTGAGTCCAAAGCTCGTTGTCATCACGTTTTGTTCACTTTTGAACAAAGCCACAAATATAACTTTATGTATCTGCAGCGCTGTTGATCTAATCTATAGGCTACCCCATCAACATTTGTCACATCCTGCGCACTCCATAGACGCACAGCTATTGCCAGCGCTGGGGACTACATACCAATAAACCTGAAATTGTCATATATCTTGCTCCTTTTATCATATTATTGGGGTTCTTCACTATCAAATTCTGATAAGTATAAAAAAGGTATAATTTTAATTATGATTTGCATAAGTAAAGGAGAGAAGGACTGTGAGAGGATAGAACAGAAGAGCGAGAGAGAGAGAGAGAGAGATAGAGAGACAGAGAGACAGAAACAGAGAGAGAGACAGAGAGACAATCCATAGACGCACAGCTATTGCCAACGCTGGGGACTATACCAATAAACCTGAAATTGCCATATATCTTGCTCCTTTTATCATATTATTGGGGTTCTATTGGGGGGAGAAGGACAGCGAGAGGATAGAACAGGAGAGAGAGAGAGAGAGAGAGAGAGAGAGAGAGAGACAGAGAGACAGAGAGACAGAGAGACAGAGACAGAGAGAGACAGAGAGACAGAGAGAAAGGAAGATAGAGTGCGAATAAGAGGCAACCATTAGGATAGGTAGGCAGACAGTGCAATTTGAAAAATAAAATTTGAAAATTTAATTGTGTGAAGGTATTTCAATTTTATGCCTTTTTTGACCTTATATTGTAAATTGTTTATAGACCGACCTAAGCTTTCTCTTTGAAAGATATGAAGAAATGTTTTATACAGTCTAGTTTAATGTAGTGTTACGTAGTCTAGTTAAGCTATTATTAAATCAAGAGCTATATCAACTCATGTGAAAAACAAATGGAGAGACAAAGATGGGCAAACGGACAACTATATAACATTCTGTGCATAATTCTACAAATCATATGAACCAGAGTAGCTTTACTTTTGGAGTAGTTACACATGTGAAATTATAAGATTCCATCATGTAGAAATTCCTCCAGTATTCCCTACAGCTGATCATGTTCAAGTGCCAGGACACCAGTAGGTAAGCATCGTAATCTTCCTCACTGATGCGTTTCATATGCACTTCTCAGCTTTCAAACTGGCCAGTAAATCCAATAGCGTCGTCTTTCCAAACCCCAATGCACGTATTGTCAACACCAAGCTAAATAATAGAACTGGCAAGGATGTCACAAGATCTGTATGTGTATTAATGAATATATGAATGTAACACTTAGTTGTTGTTATTACTATTATTACTATTATTATTATTATTATTATTAACATTTACATAGCTTTTTACTGTTATTATTACGACGACCATTACAATGGAATTAAAATAAATTAATGAACAATGCACATAAACGACATAATAAATAATGCAATAACAAAAGTAAAAGAATTTGATAAAGTAAAAGGATTTACCAAAGGATCCTTGAGTTCAGATGTTGTAATTTTTAAGTTAAGAAGGCCAGTTTGGCTATGCTTACCAGCAACTGTAATATGCTTCATCGAGACCCAAATGTACAAACTCATCAGGAAATACATTGGTAACTTTTATAAAGAGTGCATTCATGACGTCATAGCTGTATTCTCCATCGTTGTTAAGCAATGATTATCAAAACTTCAATGCTGTTAACTGAAACTGTGTCGCATGTCCACCGAGTTGTCTTGGAGTTGGTAGAGTGTCGAAGTTGCTCTAGAGCGGCGTCGCCTGAATTAAATCGTTTGAATTTTTGGACACATAATAATCAACTTCAGTTCGATCACCTCATGACCTCATAAGAATAGATTATTATGTGGCTAAAAACCAAACATGTAGTGTATTTGTATCGGAACATACAAATAGTGCTATTAATTAAGTTTTAGAAAAATGCCCATTACCTCTGGTGGTTAGAGCTTTGATCTGGCAACCCCAAGGTCCTTGGTGCGAATACGCCTCTGGTGGTAAGTTGGGGATTGACGGGGCTAAGTGCAAGCAACGAGTTAGATCACCGATCACGGAATTATCGCTTTATGGGGGTTTCCGGTGTTACGTGCAAATAAGCCTGGTCAGTTTAAAACCCTATTCTCTATATAAGTCTTATGCGGGGTTGTTATCCCCAAAGAGGTAAGTGGGGCTTGTTTGCACGGGCTTATGTAAATAAATACTTGCGAGAATGCTAGAACAGAGAGTGTAAGGACAAAAAGTTACACACCACATTTCTGCTGAACTTTCACCCATATAAGTTGAAGTTTGATTCACATGAGTCAAAAAAATTACAAAAAATTACAGGAGATGAATCTTATCCTCCATTACTTTATCTGACTGCTCGTGGGCAAAACCTGAGAAAATGTCCTCAAGTTCAAGGTTGCCAAAATGCCGCGGTAGAAGGGGGTTAAGTATTTAATCTTAATTCCTGCTAATCAGAAGAATTGGTATCTGCCCAAGGAAAATGATATTGCAAAAACTAGACAGGTGTTACAATGAATCCACATCCTTTCCTATATAAGAAGGTGAGAAATTACGTATTTCTATCAATATCCCCATATATTGGATAATGAATGTGAAAATGGAAGAAAAATCGGATAGTAGTAATAAAGGTAGAAGAACAATAAAGGCGATGACAATTTGAAACATGTAATGGATACATTGAACGTCAATATGTAAATAAATTTTTCTGATAAAAAGAATTTTAAATCACAAAATAAAACCACTATTTTCAGACAAATGTTCTCAGTTTTGTTTCCTGTCTTTAACCAAACACATGCTAAAAGTTCGCGCGCAGAATAAAATAATCCATAGATATTTGTAGCAGGCTGACCGAGAACGAAAAATGGTGTATAAAGTAGGGGAGGAACTGAATGAACAGGGGGCTTATTTGAATACACTATATGCGTACAAATAAGCCCGGTGGGGCTTTCATGCGCTTTACATCAAACATTAAAAATGCATCTTGTCTTTTCAAAACGTTGAGGCACTGCAGTTAGATCAAACATGCGCAATGTTATGTCTTACAGGAGGATCCCATAACCTAACCTTGGCGACAACGTCATGTGGGTTCTTATAAAGGAATCTGTTGACGCCATACCACTTTACAAATTGTGGAATTTCTGAAATACAATTGCATTATTTGTAATAAAATACCTTGAATCCAAATCTTGGGAAAAGTGCGCGAAAATCTTTTTTCAAGAAGTTAATTTTTCAAAATATCTCTTTGGAAAAAAGTTCTGAAATGAGAAATAATATCTCTTTAATTGTAAAAGCCTCTACCCTAAAATCTCGCTCCCAAACAAGATAACATGAGCAGGTCAACATTTACCACTGGCTACAATATGTTATAAAGGCATAAAAAGCGTACTAATTGGATGGAAACAGTGAATTCTATAGGTGTTCACTGTAAGAGCACTTAGAATGAAGGACACAATGTACTTACTCGTTAATGAGAACCGAATCATGAAAACCGTGTAATTAATATGCAGTATAATTTCTTTAAATATCTATATTAGTGCAGACAAATGTATAGAAAATGAAATATATTATTTACCGAACATTGCGTATTTTATGCCTAAATCGTTCTGTAATTCATTCTTGTGTATAATTATTTTTATCTTATAAAATTCTTAAATTTTAATTTTCCTTTGTACAATTTTCGATTTCTTGCAAAATCTTTACAAATTATTGCGATTATTTCCGAATATAAGCAGACGCTGAGGATATCAAAAATATGCTCATAAGAGATCACATAAACGGAGCCTATCCCATCGAAGTGACATCGGTTTCCATATTCCAATATACAGAGAACAGATGCATAAAATTTGCAAAGTAATTAAAGTTTGTCCAGGAATATTTTCGCGCAGTGCATATAGTTATAATAATGAACAGACGAAAATAAATAACAAGCAAACAAATGAAAATAATTTGTTTACGGTAAAAGTTAAAATTCTGGAATGCGCGCTTGGGCGTTTGCCTACAGTTATTAGAATGTGATCATAAAACCCACTTTAGCACTGCTGTTTGTTCCACATAGTCATTGAAACACTTCTGAATAAACAGATAACCGTGTGTGGAACACAAGAAGATATGATCTAATTCATAGCAAAGCTGAAAAGATATCAGGTTCGTGCCTGTGCATTAAATTATGAAAACAGCGGGACGGTCTAATACATGTACTCTTGTTAAATTCTACAAAAGACCACTAAGAAAAGGCAATGTAATGCAGAATATATTAAGACAAATTGCGATTTAATAGACTTTTGCATATAATTCCATAAGTATTGATCATTGTATCGTCCAAATGCATTCTCTTCATAGATTATAGAATAGTAGTTTTACTTTTTAGATTTGTGTGAGGTGGGCACGTGTAGATTTGTGCATCAATAAATGCATTAAATTTATTTTCTTTCTGTTATTTCGTTTTCGAATAACATTTTATGTTAAAGTCTCATGGCTCCCTACTCTCCCGAAATGGAAGAATTCTGCTAACAGAATTCTGAAATTGAACGAATATTACCTTTATATGAAGTTTGATTTGAATTTTGTAACAGTGTTCTTCCTGAAGGAGATGGGAGACGTGCCCACCTCACCCAAACCCAATAATTTATTTCAGTGCTTATTTAATAAAGAAAATTTTACTAGGTTAAAAAAATGTTCTCTCCTGTCTCCCGTCTCGCTGAGGAAGAATACTGCTACAGTATTCTTTTGTTTTTCTTTTGTTGTTTATATAACCCAATGCAATCTTAGAGTGAGTCGAAAGCACAGTGTCATTTATTTCTAGCTGGAACTATTGCTCTATCATACTTCTCAAGCGACACGAAACAACAGCTGCTTGTAGTTCTAACCGTGGAATCGTGCTTGCTTTAACCGGTGCAAAGCAGGATTTAACTATGAAAAGAGCAGAATCGATCCTTTTAGTCTGGTCGATTGCTCGTAAGTACGCGCACGCACCATGACCACCATAACTTAAACAAATGTAGTTGCCGATCTACTACGTGCGTGAACCAATTTGGTTTGTAACACCTCGAGATGTGTAAGTGAGCAATTCTTGGCATATCTGATAACCAGTCAAGCCATTGAATTGCGCTTTGGTCTGGTATGTTTTTGTCTCATCCTACATTTCTTTTACATAAGCTTTGTAAAATTGTCCTCGCTGTGAAACTAACGGGAACTATTAGCCCTAAGGGTCAAACAGCGTGTTAATATTCGACAAAATACCACGGCGAGTAAGAACAGATTTGTTTTCTTAGAGCTCGAAACCCACCTCGTCAGCTTGAAGCTACCAAGTGACAAAAGGTTCCGCAGTTCAGCTGCAAGAGTGATAGCTTTTGGTATAGAATCAACTGATGCTAGCAAATCATCCACATCAAACGATTTGTGGACCATTGTCAACGCGTCGGCACTATACTTATCCTTGTTGTCAACAGCAGTGCGCTTCAATGCATAAATAGCACATGCGGGAGACGAAGCGGCACCAAATATGTGCTGTCATACGAAATTATTCAGGTTTGTTGTCCAATTTGCCATCAAGCCACCACAGAAATCTCAAAGCATTCCTGTCGATTTCGTTGACTTTGACCTGATGAAACATAGATTTGATATCCGCAATGATTGCAATATGCTCTTGTATAAATCAAAGTAATACACTAGTTAAACTATTAACAAGGTCAGGGCCTTGCAAGAACTCATCATTGAGTGAATTGCCTTTATATTTTGACGAGCCGTCAAATACTATTCTCACTTTGACTTTCTTGTTTTGACTGGTGAGCTTTAACCGTGAGCATGCCAAGGCATAATTGTCAGGAAATCTCACCTTATCATTCCTCCATGGAAGTGCCAGGCTGCAGTGACCCTCATTAGAGACCATCGACCCATAAGATTCTCGTGAGATATATTATCCATGGACGATCTGGTTAGACAGAAATGGGCGCTGCCTTTCTCGTTGGAAACCGTTTTAGATGTTGGACCTGAGACACTCCACCCAAGAAGAGTGCGAACTGCATACGCTTCTCCTCTCTCTCCACGGCGTTGGTCTTGTGTCCAAAATACTTCGGGTGCGTAGCTAGCTATAAGCAAGCCTACTTTATTAGTATTGATTGAAGGGATATCAATTAAAGCTAAATGCCTTAATCCAGCGGTAGTGGGCATGCCTTCTGTAGAAATAGGTAGGGTTTTTAACTCACCGAACTTTGTCTATGTATGTAGTCTCACTTTCATCCAACGCCGACATATTAAATCCCACTTTGTGTTCGCTTTGGGTGGAATTTGAATGGCTGATAGTACTAATATTAAATGATGGTTTACCATGCGTGCCAAGCAATAATAAAAGCTTTTGTGTACGTAGGGTGACTTCAGACCCTTCATCTAACAAGGCATATGTACACACTTCGTTATTGCCTTCTCCTTAAATTCGCAGCGGAAGAATCCTTAGACAAATCTTTTTTTCCGAGATGGTGGCATTACAGACACCATAATTCTTACTGTGATCTTGTAAATCTTGTGCAGGCTTAGTATACCAATGGTGCAACAGGGTGTGGTGTTTTTGATGCACCCTGGAACAGTGCACATAATCTTATGTCTACATTTCTTGGCAACGTGATGGAAAATTAGACCATTAAAACATATGCGATTTTTCTCGCACACAACCTGCATGACTTTGAACGTCAAGCGCGTTATACCTGTCACAGTTAGTCAACGTTTTGCAACCACCTTTACAACAACACTGCAAATTTCTTACCTTATTTAGCGGCTCACTAAAGGTAAGGTTACTTTGCGTGGCCAGAATTTTACCAGATAGGAAAACACCAATTCTTTACCTGGTCTAAGTATCGTATGGGCATGTTCAACCCATTTTGTGGGCAAAAAGGTTGGTAACATTTTTTCCTTAAATTCTCAGTGTTGTTCATATCACTGGCAAATCCTGTGCAACGCAAAGTAAGCACACAGGTTTCCATGTCAACCGACAATTTCGGCAAACCCGCATGATCATGTCCTTTTACGGCCGGCCCATTTACAATTGTATCGATAAAAGATCGCGCTGTTACGTCTACACTACCGAATCTTCGCTTAAGCAACTCCTTTGCCCTAGAATAATCTTCCTCTGCGTCCGGCAAGACTCATTGTTCAATCAACCTTTTACAAAATATTACAAACGAAACCTATTATCATTTACTCTACATTCAACGTTACATTCAAAGTTATTCGAAAATCTTGAATAAGTGTAACTTGATTCATCAAACGATAACAGCTCGGGCTTGGGCAGAGAAAAACCATTTAAAAATGGTTAAAACCATTTCTCTTAAACTGTATAGTTCGTTTCTGATAGTGTCAACTGATGTGTTGACGTAGATAGCTCACTTCTTTGTTCTTCCCTTTGGGTTGATGCTCCGACATTAGTGGGGTTGGGAGAAGTCAATTCAACACTCGACTCATGGGCTTCACCATGAATGTCTTCTTCTCGCTTAGCTTGGACAATTTCATATTCGGTGGTCATTGTTTCCTTTTCAAATTCCAGTTGTCTCATCCTGGTTATTTGTTTGAGCTTTAGTTGTGCAAGGGCTCTTTTTACTTTTAACTCCTTAAGTTTGGCATCCAACTCATCAGTGTTTGTGCTTGACTGCACTTGATGGGCATCGGGATGGTCCGAATCTATATCTATATCTAAGAATGCAATATTCTATTTTTTCAGGAACACTAATTCTACATTGGTTAGTAACATGGCGAAGCAGGTTGCATGGCAAGCACGTGCTTCGTCGGTGCTGCTGACCATACTTGACTGTGACCGTGTACCCGACATAATTAAGTTCTTTATGATTGCGTTCATATATATGATGCCTTTGATGAGTGTACTGAGAAATAAGATGTTCGTGATGAGTACATTCTGACATTCGATACAGTACCTCAGTAAATTTTAACGCACAGTTCATTTATATCCACATGGTGTCATATGATATTCCATCAACTCTTGAAAGAACACAGTGTGGTTACGTGCCTTATTGTTTTCCCTAATGACAGCGGTAATTTGGCAAAATATACATAAACACAATGAGAACATAATCATGAAAACCGCATTATCAATATGCAGTATAATTTCTTTACCCTGATATACTGTCAAAATATTTGAATGTTCATATAGCATTGAATAATGGGTGAATATCAAACCAAACAACATAACCAGCAAAATAATTCTCCAATTCTTGAAATATATCTCTCAAATATCAACATTAGTGCATACAAATATACAGAAAATAAAATATATTATCTACCAAAGACCGCGTCTTTTATGCCTAAATCATTCCGTAATTCATGCTTGTTTATAATTATTCTTATCTTATAAAATTCTTAAATTTTTATTTTCCTTTGTACAATTTGCGATTTCTAGCAAATTCTTTCTTTCCAAATTATTGCGATTATTTCCAAATACAAGCGGACGCTGAGGATACCAAAAACATAAAGGCGACATAAAGGGAGCCGATCTCATCGAAGTGAAATCGGTCATACGACAAAGTAAATGACCCATGGCATGTAACGATACTGACATATAACAAGCAACTGACATATGATGATGCTGACATATGAGATATCACGATACTGACATAAGACAAAGTAAATGACCCATGGCATATAACGATACTCACATATAACAAGCAACTGACATATGATGATGCTGACATATGAGATATCACGATGCTGACATATGACAAAGTAAATGACCCATGGCATATAACGATACTCACATATAACAAGCAACTGACATATGATGATGCTGACATATGAGATATCACGATACTGACATATGACAAAGTAAATGACCCGGGGCATATAACGATACTCACATATAACAAGCAACTGACATATAGTGATGCTGACATATGAGATATCACGATGCTGACACATGACAAAGTAAATGATCCGGGGCATATAACGATACTCACATATAACAAGCAACTGACATATGATGATGCTGACATATGAGATATCACGATACTGACATATGACAAAGTAAATGACCCATGGCATATAACGATACTCACATATAACAAGCAACTGACATATGATGATGCTGACATATGAGATATGACGATGCTGACATATGACATATGGCAAGCAGATGGCAAACAAGTATAGAACATATGACGATGGTGATATAGAGCATATGTCGATGCTGAGATATGTAGCTAAGTAAATTTTCAAGCGGGTATTGTCACTTTGCAAAGGAAGTGCTTTTAAATAAAGGAGGAATAAATGCGTTGGGTGGGATAGCGAGAAATGAAGCTTGAAATAGCCCTGCGCTCTTGCCACTTTCTTTCTTTTCCCATATGCATCCGCATTGACGTTACAAATTGTAAGTTTGCACGTTGTATGTTTTTGTGGGTAAATCATTGGAAAAACACGTGCATGCAATGATGTTAGTGCATAAGGCGGCTCATTTCGTTATCTAATTCTTGGATGCACTGGTCAGTAATTCATTCAATAAATATTATGTAAACAAAGTACTCAGGCATTCCTTACGAAGAAGTAAACAAAATGTTCATTTAGTTTACTTAAGATGTAGTCAGTTGATTGAATATTATGCCAAAAGTCTAATAAAAATGTGTAATGTGTATATGAGTGCTCTGAAACAACGCATAGTTGCGGGCGTGTTGTTATAAATAGCCACTGCTGGGAAACAAAACTCAAGACCATGCAGCAATGAAATCTGCTCAATTTTATTTAGTCTAAGATAATTGAGAATGTTGTCTTTATTGTTGATAACAGATTTTCCGTTTCTAATTGCTTTGAAACGTCTTTCAGGTTTGGAAAATACATCTTTTTGATTTGATTTTGAACGACACTACAATTATATGTCATTTAGTAAGTTATTAAAATGGTACCAGTAATGTGCGTTCACTCTACAGCGACGTGTGAAGAAGGAGCTGTATAATTACTGAGCAAAGGAGTTTCAATGGCGGTTGTTTATTAAATACACCACATCGTGTGTGGAAAGAGCTGTATTACAGTGGCTGTTGTGTATTCACTACAAAACTATGTGTGAAGAAAGAGTTGTGTAGCAGCGGCTGTTGTATATTCACTTCACAACGACATGTGAAGAAAGAGCTTTATAACTACGGCTGCTGTTTCTTCACTTAAAACGACGTGTGAAGAAAGAGCTGTATAATTACTGAGCAAAGGAGTTTTAACGGCTGTTGTGTATTCAGTACACAAAGACATTTTTTCCCTCGTCAAACAGTTTGCCCACTTTCATGCATGTTCATGCCTTATGATGTGTAACTTGGTACTTCGTTTGCTTTAAAAACCTCTCCGACCAGGTTAAGTACGCAACCACGCTATTGTTTTTGCAGAATTTTCTAATAAAATTAAACATACACATTAAGAGATGCATTCAACATTTATCTAATTATTGATTATTTGGATGATATTTGTTGCATTTTGAGTGAATTAAGTTATTCATTAAATTAATCTTTCGTGTCCAAAAGGTTATTAATTAAACCATCTACTTTGACCTTATGGTTATCTGCTTTCCGAATTGCTAATCAAATAAGATTATGGCAACATTACAAAAACCATTCCTGCATGTGCAGAAAATTTTTAAAAGAAACTAACTAACGAGGTCCGCACGTTGTTTTCCCTTCTGGGTGGAAGTTATTGCAACTAATTTTATAGGAATAATGAATCAATCTCAGTCTGTTTCATTTCGATATTTTGTGTAAAAGTTTCACCTTATTTTAAACTTTTGAAATTTAGAAAGCACGTGGAGTACGCAGTGAAATACTGTTAGAAAGGATACAAGGAGCAGAAAATACTATGAACGTTAAAGCTGCAGCATTAGAAATTGCGAGAGAATCGACTGACGAAGGTAATTCAGCAAACACTTTAGTTCAGTGATATTTGCTTAATAATTCGTCTGTCTGTTTGTAACTTAATGTGTGCAAAGATCAGACAGAGCGGTAAAAGTAATAATCAGCAGAAGTTGAAAGCTGAAAACTAATAAGCAATTCACTCATTCTGTTTCAAATGAACTCCTTATTAAGGAGTATTGTGCAGCTTCAGAGAGATTAAAGTCTTTATTTTACAGTCAGTTTTTTTGGAAACTTCAAAAACTGGATTAGCAAATTGTCTATGAACAAGATATAATTTTAATCGACGAAACCTTTTAATCTTTATTAGAAAGACTATTCTAATTTTTTGTCATTATATTTCAGGCACAATATGCATATATATATATATATATATATATATATATATATATATATATATATATATATATATATATATATATATATATATATATATATATATACTTTTGAAACACTTTGTATGTGAGTTGCAAATTGGCAAAGTCAGCTCTTAAGAAGTGACCTTTAACATATCAGCTTTTGAGAATGGTCTTTACTCACCTATAGCAAAAAAGTTCATGGTCTTCATCAAAGAATTTGTCGACTGGATATAAGTTCTATGGTTTTAAAGATTGCTTTATTGATAGAGTGTGTTATTTAAATACAAATATATGAACTTGGATATTTTCAAAGTCAAGCAAGTAATCTATTGAAAATATACTGAAAATACACTGAACACGTAATGAAAACTGTCTTTGATAGTCGATGTGAAATATTATGCATCAGAAGCTATCAATACGGTTGGTGAGCGAACTATGATCCCCATAAATACCGGGAAAGACCGCCTTGAGTACAGAATCAATGAAATTCCGCCTTGGCCAGTCATCTTACTTTGTGCTATACAGGTATTTTGTTTGCATTTGGTTTCTTAATATGTTGATGACTGAAGTATATTTTTTAATTTTTCTCAATGATTAAAAATTTTGAACAACATTAAATGTCGTTAAAATGAAAAAAAAATTACGACAAATACACTTTAGTTCATTTATTGTACAGTACGAAAAGAGAATGTAAGATTTTTATGCAAGTGTTCTGATTGTGTTTTATCATAATTTGACATTTAGGGGAGTTACATATGTAAACAGAGCTAAATAGATTGTCACAGTTTGGGTTGTGACGATTATGGGATCTCCGCGCGTGGGTACCGATGGCTTCTCATGGAGCGAAAAGACGAAAAAATAATACGAAAATGCGCGATATAAAGAAGAACGGCTCGTTATGTCGTGCAGTATCAGGATGTCAATGAAAACAAACTCCTTTCAACACTATTACTCTTATTTTATCTACTTCGTACACTGTGTTCACAATTATCCACTTTTGTCAAATTATCCATATTTATGACTGAGTTATCTTACCGTATATTGATTATTCATACTTTTATTTCCAAAAAGACGTATTCGTAAACATTTATCCATACATCTTTCTCATAACACTTTTCAAATCCTTTCTTTTTTTATTGGTGCTAATACCCTTCTCACCCCATTTCGTCCAGGCTTTATCCTATTTCTGCCTTATCTCGTAATAAATAGATCCACACCTGACGTGTGGCCTCCATGCATTCCAAAAACCAACTGCTGCTGGCGCAGCAAGCGTGTTCCTTAAATACTTGTGGCAGAACAGCCGCTGTCAATTAAAAATGTAACCAATCAAAGAGCTTCGCGCCTAAACTAAGAACCAATGAGAAAATAGCTACCCAAAAACATATGTTACAAGTGACTTAGGGGCCATAAAGTGATGTTTCGGATAAGATCACGAATTCTTCTACAAAAAAGCTTTGTCGGTTATGATCTATGGTGTTTCAAATACTTGAAAATTACAAAGTTTGTTGCTAGGTAGCACAAAAATTTTCCTCGTCTCAAAAACCGACAAAGTGAACACAAAAATATTGCCAGGTGCATAATCGTGTCGTGTTCTACACAATGCTTTGTGAAACTTGAAATTTCGACATAGACTTCTGAAGATATCCGGTATACTTCATATATAAGTAAATTTTTAGATGACCCAAAATCTAACAAAACGACATAAAACGAACTGTAAACTAATTCCATCTTGTTCACTACATCAAGATCTCCCAAATCCTAAACCGATCGCCGCTGTCCTATCACGCTTTATACGTGACAAATGTACTCGTCCATTCATCACCCACTTCAAGGGAAACACTGCACCGAAGGGCGCCACTCGGCACTCACATGCGTTCCACATCACAACAAACAGTGTGGAGGACAAACTGAATCACAAGCACGCTCAGAACACTCAAAACGTTGAACACAATATTCTGACATAGATGAATAATAAATAGATAATAAATAAATACAGTGTAAATCATAAAAGCATACAAAAAGGTTAGGCTAACATAGGTTTATAAAGCTAAACATAAAGTAATGTTCCCACTTTAGCATAAACAATCCTATATTATAATCACTGGTGTTGAAACAGAAACAGGACTGATTTTGGCACAAGCATCTGTGTCATCAATATTATAATACACATAACATGGCCATCCAGTAGACGGAATGTAGACATGTCCAGTGGTTGGAATGTAAAGCTATCCACGGAATTAAATGCAAACAAATCCAGTGGATCGAATGTAGAAATATCCAGCCAAACTTCTGTATTAAGCAAACAAACTTATTTTACTAAACCATGGAATATCTGTTGTAATCATGTTAACAACCCAAACTGTCCAGGGACCTCACATTTAAGCCCAGACTGTATTGAGAAAGCCTGGGTTGGCTGACCAAAAAGTTGTATATGTTGCATATTGGAACTAATTTGCACCAAAAATATGATATACATAACCTGTTTTAAAATGTAAAGAGGTAAAGAAATGTACTTTCAAAAAACGAACAAACAAACAAACAAACAAAAACCAAACAAACAAAAAACGCCACAACCTATTACCGGGTATTAACACAGGTGTATCCACACGAAACGAGGTTTTTCGTTAAAAGGTTACAGAGAAGTGCCAGTTTTTGTGCATCGTTTTCATGTAGTAGCCTGGTAAGTGATTTCTAGTGAAGAATTCGTGTTTAGGCATTCCAATAAAACTCATGGAGCAGGTGGCACTTTCTCCATTGTGTAAATAAATACCAATGATAGCTTGTAATCCTTTCTGCCGCTCTAAACCAGAACGGCGTAGTCCATTGAACGGCATCTATCTTTTACGCTCTTCATCATTTTGTAACCTAATCCTTGCTTTCACCATTTTAAAAACCACCCCTACCCCTCAGAAACGATTTTGGGCTATCGGTCTAATATCATCTGAAGGTTTAATAATGTGGTCTTTCTTTTTTCGCAATGTGGTATAAAAAAAAGGTATGTTTATATGAAAAGCTATTTATTTTTTATGACCAAACTTCATAAAACAATCGTTTTGTTTGTCTGAACTTAGCAAATATTACCAAGTATCGGTGGAGCAATTACCACGGCGTACATCATACAGAGCCAGGTGTACACAGAGAGCGACGAGTCAAGAGACCTGTTCTTTGCGCGTCTTCTCAGCACTTCCGTTTTTCTTATCGGTGCGACTACTTTCATTCAAGTGACTTTTGGACTTAGGTAAATATGCAAATTCGAAGGATATGTGTGTATATTTATACTATATCTAACCTAACAACTCTTAGATGGTCTTTCCTCAGTACATTAAAAATATCATAAAAATTAAGTTAAAACTATCAATCAGAACGTAAAAATGACTAAGGTTTGGAAACGACGTCAAGAGGAGTATAATCAACACAAAATAAAGGTATTTATTGTCATAATGAACAATGTATTTAAATGAAAATTTGCGCATATTAATATGTTCATTTGTCATTCATTTAATAAATATTGCAATAAGAGGGCACTGATTACAAAAGCGTACCTTACTTTTCGCATAGAAGAAAACTTCTGTTGCCAAGAAAACTTCTGTTATTAAGAAAACTCCTGTTACTAAGAGATCTTCTGTTACTGAGAAAACTTCTTTTACTAAGAAATAAAAATCGAAGCATTAATGATACTTTTATGATACTTCTAAAGAAAACCACATTTGTAAATTCACAAAATGCCTCTGTTATTTATATAATTACATTGTTAAATTTAATAGAGAGAACACTACGTATACCACAAAATGCGTCAATGCCTTGTTTTTATTTCTATCCTGGTTTTTTAAATTCCCTTTTAGTATTTTTTATAAAGTGATTATTTTGTGAAACTGCGTTCAAATTTGTAGATTACTCAGACATTGTATTTTAGCTTTTACATCGAAATGGCCATCGAAATTTTTACACACGATTAGTTCTAATTTTTCAAGTCAAATATGAAAATTCACCAGCTGTTCAGTTCAATTTTGTTCTTAAAATGGGAATGAAAACTTTTTTTCTTCCTGACATGATACCAGAATTGAAGCCAGAAGTGAAACTAATCAAAAGAGTATTATATGTTTGTAGAAACTTTGTTTTAGGTTACCAATAACACAAGGCAGTTGTACTGGCTTTGCCATTCCAATTGTAACCATGGCAACCACAGGACTGTTTAGAAATACAGATATAATTACCAAAAGTTCAGGTGACAAAAGCGAAAGATCTTCCTCTCTAAGGGTTTTCGAGAAATCCCAAATTTTGCCTTTCAATTAATACTTTGTAGACTGTATATGTATATGCATGCACTGCCCAAGCCAGCCTCCTGATCATTATATTGATGATTTTTTTTAGTTCTGTAACCCCAAAATTTAAAATAAGCGAACATCTCGGGATATATAAACTCAATGATCAATATCAAGATTTCTTTTTTATAGGATACAGAATTTAAATTTTGAATAATACGGTTTCTGTGAAACTGAAATCTCGTGACTTTCAACCTCAGGACTTCTGATGTTAAATCTTATGTTATGTTACTTTTTATGTTACCTGTTATGTTATGTTACCATTTGTGTTCTGTTGCCTCATGTTATCTTAACTCTTATGTTTCATGTTAGAAGCTAAAATTCGAAAGTAAAAAAAATACTGAAGCATGAAATGTAATAAAATACTGGAATATTACTTTCTGAGTTCAAAAAGAATAAATTTGTTAACCTTGTTTCTTTTTCCACAATTTTTATATTGGAAAAGAAGCCAGTTCGAGTCATCTCGCCATCAGATTTTTTTATACATTACATTTTTAGAGACTTTACTTTATTGCTATTTTATCACTAGCCAATACACTCCCATATCCCAAACCTCTTTATTAATTTTTTGAAGATGTAAATCATTCGATGAGGTTCAATTTTACCACTGATGATAACAACAATTTGGAGTTATACATCAACAACATGCAGATTGTAAGTCAGTGTTCATGTAGAGAAAATGCTTGTGATAAAACCTTTCTTAAATGCAAATGTTCTGTCTAAATGCCATAGCATTGCAAAATTAGAAATGATATCAATTATGCAAAATGTTAAGAAATTTAATTTTGATTTTTGAGTTGGGGCTTACTCTTACTGGTTTTACTATGTTCTTTAAAACAAAATATTGAACAAACTGTAGGTTGAGTACACTCCATACTTGACATCACTTTAGCTATTCTATCACTATTTGTCACGTAATTATTAAACTACGAATTAAATAGGACTTAAAATGATTTCCAATAAATGACCTTAAAGCCCTTACCATTGTTGCGTAGATTTCAGGAAGCCTACTCGCTGCATCGTCACTGCAAATCATATTTGGTGGTTCCGGATTGATCGGCTACATTACTAAATACATTGGACCTCTCACAGTTGCCTGTGTAATCGCTCTGATCGGACTGCCTCTCTTTATGGAAATAACACACATTGCACAAACTCAGTGGGGTATAACGATGCTGTAGGTATTAATAAAAGTTGCTTTAAACCTTCTGTCTTCAATACAATTTAATGATTCTGAGTCCTATAGTCCTATAGTCCTATAGATGATAACATGCATTGGTTGTTTTTTATTTTAATAAGCTTAAAATTTTTTGGTTAAATGACAAACCTGCATCTTTGATAGGCATAAAATATTCATCAAACAATAACTGAAAAAACGAGGTTCGGGTCAAAATATAATATATAACTAGTTCGAAGTCTAGTTTCCCGAATCGTTCAGCAATTTCTAGAAATTCCCTCTACATCACGAAAAAATTGTTAAGAAATTGCATTGCCATCTGTTGAAATCCACTCATTTTAATAGTTTATTTTGTCCAGTTCTACACTGACATAGATAGAAGACTACAGATCGCTCTCTACAAAAAAGCTTGGGTTACATTGCAAAGACTGTGATATATGAACACTTCAGTACATGTTTTTGTGTGAACAGTTAGCAAGTTTGTCTTGTCTTTGCAGCTTTGTGGCCTTAGTTATATTTTTCGCGATATGTTTAGAAAATGTCAAAGTGCCTTTACCAATGTGGACCAAAAACAAAGGCTATTCTGTATCTCAAATTCCTATTTTTAAGCTTTTCCCAGTAAGTATACTTCAATCTTTTCTTGGGAGGGGGGTTTCTTGCAATATGTAGTTGAATCAATTAATTTTGGAAAAGTACTTACCACTAGGTAAATTGAAAAAGGGTGTTTAAAAAATACCCTCCAAAATATTGCTGTACGACATAGCAGTAGTCTCAAATTGGAACTTATTTTGATAGCTTCAAAGCATTGCTCATCAACTTGGGCCCATGTTTTCACGTAACTAGGTAACTTTGAAATTGAATCTTATTTGTCTTCGATTTTGCAGCAAATATTTGCTATTATTGTGTGTTGGATGCTTTGCTATATTTTGACGCAATGTGATGTATTCTCAAATGACCCTGATTCAATCAGCTACAGAGCCAGGACTGATGTAAAATTCCAAACGCTGGAAAAGGCAACATGGTTCTTTGTCCCATATCCAAGTGCGTTCCTCATTGCTATTTGACAATAACTTTAACAAATTTAATCTTCTTAATGTTTTTAAGCTGTAATAATTTTAATGTAATTTAATATTTTAAATGTAATAATGTGTTTTGTGTGAGTTGAGAGATTGGCTAAGTTTATGGTATCGGTTAATTTGGAGAGTGTCTTACATATTACAGAGGCATCATTGAGTTATAATTAGTGATCACACAAGTGCAAAATAAATCTTTCTTTTAAATGTGTAATTCTAGTTCCGATGTAAAATGGTACAATATTAGAAAATCCTTACAGCAACAATTCTTTGCTGCCCACGTCTGACATACAAGCTTCCAACGTAAGACATGAATCTCAAGTCCGATTTTATGAAAACGTCAATACCGCCATAAACAGCTAGCTCAAAAAATTGCTAATGGCTAAAAAACTTAAGCGAACAGTTTTTATTGAGAAAGTAGTATATATTAATTGAGCGCAAAAGTAGTTATTTTATGTATCTATTTATTACTGCAGTGCAATATGGGGGTTTGCAGTTTTCCTTCGGTTTGTTTGTGGGCTTCCTGGCATCAGCATTGGTGTCCACAATTGAAAGTGTTGGTGATTACTACTCGACGGCAAGGTTTTGCCAAGTGCCACTACCTCCTAGACATGCAATTAACAGAGGCATTCTGGTAGAGGGTATTGCGTCTGCTTTTGGAGCCTTAATGGGTACTGCTCATGCACTGACGTCATATTCTTCTACAATTGCATTTATGACTGTCACAGGGGTAAGCGAAAATTATTCTTTAAAAAATTTCTAAATATAATTACAACTGCAGTTAAATAGAGTACCACGAACTACTCCAATGGCACATGGATCAAATTACAGAATAACACATCACAACTGCCATCTAGCAAATTAGCTCAGTTGTGAAATGTCGAGTTTTCAATGTATACAAATTAAGTTTATTTTCGTAACATTTTGAAGTCGCTATTTAATTGGTGATATCATAAGCTCAACTTACTGTATGTCATAAGCAGACACACTATGGACTTAAGCTTTTTGAAGATTCAAAATAAAAAAACAAAACAAAACGTAAACAAAATGCAGTACACTATATTATTTTTTCTTAATCGGTGATTCGTCAAATAAATTAACACCTTGACGTGTACATACAGGCAACAAGCAGAATAATTTGGCAAGTCATGGGAATGCTGATGATGCTTCTTGGTGTTTTTGGAAAGTTTGCAGCAGCTATTACAATTATACCAGATCCAATTGTCGCTGGTATTATTGTGGTAGGATTAAGTACGTTTCGAACTCGATTTCTAACTTTCTCAAGGATTATTTTATTATAGTAAATATAAACTTGAAAGGCTGGCATAGATAATCAATAAGTCAACTAGACTGAGTTGCGAAACAAACACTTAGGATGCTAAAAATACTTATTGACTGGGCTAAAAAATTTCTTACCTTATTTCAGTTTTTAAATTCACACTTTCCTTCTTGATTCTGTTCCGGTTTAGGTTTCCATGGCAATTTGAGAATGACAATTTTCAAACATAATTAACATTTCTTTTATGATTTAAAATTAGATACTAAAATTAGATATTAAATAAAATCTAGCCATTTGCAAATCGTTAAAGGACGCAGTAACACTTTACAGAAGATCAACGATGTCAGCAGCACATGCTAACCGTTTTCGAGATAATAGTCAACTTCCGGTTTTTGACCTGGAACGTGATTCAAAAGATCGACGTCACCGAGATACCTCTTATGTAACGTTGTTTAGGTTGTAACTTTCGAAAATCGATAGTAATAATAATCAACTTCCGGTTTTTGAGCTTGACCGTGATCCAGAAGGTCAAGGTCATAGAGCTACCTCTTATGTAACGCTGTTTAGGCCCAAAGGGTCGAAAATGAGCTCAAGATCGCTCCATCTCTAACCGTTTTCGAGATAATAGTCAACTTTCGGTTTTTGACCCTGACCGTGACCAAGAAGGTCAAGGTTACCGAGGTACCTCTTATGTAACGCTGTTTAAACTCAAAGGTCTAATCCTCTCAAAACCTTGACAATTCACATGTCTGGGTCGTGGTGAGAAACTTGCCAAATGTGGTGATGCTATCATCAATGGTTACTGACTAGTGGCCTGGACCAAATTTCGAAGCCCAAGGTCACCCTGCTGAGGTGAAGGGTCAAATCCACCCCAAAATTTTTACAATGCACATGCTTTGGTCATAGTGATTTACTGCGCTACATTTGGTGCCACGATGCACATGTCTGGATCATAGTAAGATACTGCACAAAATGTGGCGATACTACTGTCAGTAGTTGTTAAGTACTAACCTGTAAAAAAATTAAAGGTCAAGGTCACAAATTCAAAGTGTGCACCTTTCGCGGTTTTCGAAATAATGTATCGTCACAATAGTAAGAGTGATCAATAAATGAACACTACAAAGTTGTCACTACCACAATTCTGTAGCATTCAATATATTCACCGTCAATTGGTATTCAATTATGCGTTCTGTATACTAATAACACAAATTCCGCTTTAAAACCGACAAAAAACCAAAAAATGACGCTATTATGACGTCATACGCTAAAATTAAGGTTTTTACGATGTCCTTTGTCACAAAGTAGTCTCATAACGTATTTGACGCCAGATCTCCAGCCGTTTTGAAGATATTAGGCTCTAAAATATTCAACACGTCATAAGATGCAGAAGGTGGCGTCATACGTAAAAGATTTTTCGCTTCGATCGAGTTTACCAAATATTCTATCTGTATTCCAAGTCTCATTTTCCTAGCTGAAACGGTCTCGGAGGAGATGCGCGGAAACCAAGTGACAAAGAATAACAAAAAAAACGAAATATGAAAAAAAAATTAAAAAGGGAAGAAAAGAGAAATGTACGGAATTCGCGGAAATACGTTGTCCCAAGTGTAAATAAGCCCATCTCTCAATGTAAACTAGTCTCTAGAATGTAATTAAGTAATCACGTAATGTTATTAAGTATATATATAAATTTCTTAGTTAATAGAATGAAAATATGTTAGTGGTTAACAGCAAGTATAGTCGTTGTATTGCCTCACTCATTGCGTACGTAAGACTGAATGTTGCATAAAGCTTCCTCTTATTCTGTTATCTTCTTAGGTATGGTTATTGCAATGGGATTGTCACATTTGCAATTTGTTGATCTGGCTTCTGCTAGGAACCTCACTGTTCTTGGGATATCCATCATGGTTGGAATGATGATGCCATTCTGGATTAAGTCTAATCCTGGTGTCATCAATACAGGTACTTCTAATACAACTAGATTGGCGACTAGCGAAAATGACGCTTGGAGCTTCAAAATATACGATTCTATACACAGACGAATTTATAATTCTATAAAAAAGATCGTTGTTAAAAGACATGCAGTCTCCAACTGCATCAAAACTAAACACAACAAGCTTGTGACTTGTGTTACAAAAGTAAACATAATGACACCGGGAAAACGTCGATTTGAGGTTGCGTCAGTACCAGGTCAAATCGCAACACTGAATCTTGTTGCAATTTGTTTTTTATTGGTTGAGACCATTGAACAACATATTTGACACAACATTGAATAGGCGTTGGAAAAGCAACGGTGTGTAAAAGTTGATTTTGTCAGCAAAAAAAAAACATTTCTACAACATTAAATCTGGTAGAAATTTGGTTGTGATCACAAGCAGGACCATGGATCAACCCCTATTCAATATGTTTAACTCACAATGAACATACGTTTGGTTAATGTTTATAGATGAAACAGTAGTCGATAAAAACAGAAAGAGACCATGGGGTCTACAAACTGCCAAATTCAACAGCTATTAATTGGTTGGAATTTTGTAAAGGGTAACATCTAGTGTTTCAGCGGCTGAAACGCGATTAATCTGCAACACTTCAAAATAGATTCTAAAAATGAAAAACTTAACAGAGCATTACAGGAGCTTTAACTGCAAAAAGTATCTATACTGATAACAACATAAACGAAAGAACGAAAGTTTTAACAGATTTGTTTACAAATTGAACTTTGAGTAGGAATATATCCACCAAAATATCTGAAAGAAAAGTAACCTGAATTTTATCGAAAATGTATTTTAAATTTTGTTATGTTTTTATTTAAATTTGTTTTCATTGCTGTTAAAATAAGCTTTTTGTGGAAATAAGTACATAAAAAGATCTTTCGTTATAAGCTTTCATTACTACTAAAAATTACTCCACCCGTTATTTATAAAAGAAATCAACACATCAAATAGGATTTAGATTAAAAGTAAACTGATAGTGCAACTGTTTTCACAATCTTTTTTGTTTCAATTGTTGCTACAAATTACGCCATTATGAAAAAATAAGCACATCAAATGGAATTTTGGTAGAAAGTGAGCTGATAATGCAGCTTTTTAAAAGCAGGAAGAACCACAACACATTTAGTATGCATTTGTATTCTTTAGGTGTATCTGAGGTTGACTCAGTGCTCACTGTCGCAATGGGATCGGAGATGATGGTTGGTGGTGGAATTGCTTTTTTGCTAGATAACATTTTACCTGGTAAAACATGAATATATATATATATATATATATATATATATATATATATATATATATATATATATATATATATATATATATATATATATATATATATATATATATATAGACTTAAATGTTTCAAAGGTAAAGATAATTCTTTGAATTTAGTTTTTAGCAGAAATATGTTTCAGCTTTCTTTTTTAAAATACTTTTTGAGTATTTATGAATGACGTAATTAATGTCATTATTTAAACAAGTATTTGTATGTGTTCATTTGTACATACTAACACAAAATTGGTATTATTTATGACACAACTCAACATGACGCAGTTGTAATGTTTTTGTTATCGTTTAGGGTCGTATGTTGAGAGAGGATTAGATGCTCTACACAGGTCAACGAGTGGGAGCGACCTTACAAGTGTGAGATCTCTATATGATACTCCATTATGCAATCCATGTTTAATGAAAATAGGTATATTTTCTTACCTGCCATATTGTCCTTTGCGTAAAGAGCTTAACAATGTTTACAATCGAACAAATGCAGAAGACATATCTTTGACCGGTGTTAAACACAGAATATCTACAATGGCAGCGGATGAGACAATAACACAACTTTGAGTTTCACATTGCACGTGGTGCAATATGCATAATGAAGTATTGGAATACTGCCAGTGTATAATCATAAGTTAGAATCTAAAACATGCTGAAGGTTCTTTTCAGTATTATCAAGAAAGCAATGGAAAATTGTGAAACAATCTTTATTGTTTAGTAACAGGAAATTGTTGCTGTTGTTTCGTGTGATTTGTGTAAAGGAATACAGCTCATATCTACAGCTGGCAAACTCTCTTGGTAGCTTTAGCCAATGCAATACAATTCAATACAATCAAATTAACAATATAGAGTAGTAACCATATAAATTGTACATATTTGTTCATACTTAATCATAGAATACTGCATAAAATCATCTATTTATTCAAGAATCGAAATTTGAAAATGTTGAAATGGTCAGATCAGGTACAACTACATCGTAGAACAAAATTCACCAATCAAATGAAAGCATTTCATTTTCCATCGTTTCCATGAAAATATAGACCGCTTAGTTGCTTGCCGCAACATAACCCCATTCAACTTTGCCACAATATCCAGGCATGAGTGGTTTGGAAGGAATGCCCCGCCTATTAAGCACAGAAATATTTCACAACTTTAAAATGAATTCAGGACAACCTTAAAAATCATTATGCAGTGGAAAAGTGTGTGTTATTGTGAATAATTTTAATTTTGTTTACATAAAGACATCTTAAAACAACAAAAACACATTTTGTGCATTGTCAAAAGTACATCATATTAAAAAAGCAGATCAATTAATAAATAAAACAAAATAAAAAATACCAAATATTAAATAGCAAACAGAATATTTAAATATCATTTTATTTTAGTCATAAAATGTTTTGAGTCCACTACTGGTTGTCAGCAAGGTTTTTTTTCACTTTTCAAAAGAGCCACGGTGTTACTGTATGTATCTACAGCGCTGTTGATCTAGTCTATAGGCTGCCTCATCAACATCCGTTACATCCTGCGCACTCCATAGACGCTCAGCTACTGCCGATGCTCTGTGCCTGCGCATCAATAATCCTGCCATTCGATTATATTTTGCTTCTTTTTACCACACAATTTGGGACCTTATCTGTCTAATTCTACTTAAAACATAACAGCGAGTACACTTTTCATTGCGGTTTGTATAAGCAAAGGAGAGAGGGATAGCGAGAGGAGAGAAGAGCAGAAAGATAGAGATCGAGAAAGACACAGAAAGAGAGAAAAAAAGATAGATTGGAAATATATTCACACAGAGAGGCAGACAACTTGGCAAAAAAGAGAGGGAATGAGTGAGAGCATCGGACAGACACGCACATAGGCAGACAGACAGGCAGCGCTTGGCATCAAGAAATAGTGGGAGAGGAGAAAATAGAGCAGACACGCAGACAGAGAAACAGAGAGGGAAACCAGAAATGCATACACATACCATAACCAAGATAAGGCGTTTGCCCCATCAATGTATTCAGCCCACGCTGCTGCCGACCCGCCTAAAACTTTTTCTTGTAGGGTAGGATCCTCTGTTAAGTAACATATAATTTGCTCATCCATAAAACTTTAAAGCACAATTTGAAAATTTAAGTGTGTATCGGTGTTGGTGTATGGGTACTTAAATTCCATACCCTTTTGACTCGATTTCAACGTTGTTTATTGTCCATAGAGCTAAGCTTTCTCTTTGAAAGATATGAGAAATTGTATTATGTAGTCTAGTTTAATATGGTCTTACGTGGTCTAGTTTACGTGATCTAGTTTAGCTATTATTAAATGAAAAGATATGTCAACTGATCTACTAATGAACAGACAAGGGTGGTGAACAGACAACTATACAACATGCTTTGCATAATTCTGCAAATCATATGAATTAGAGTAGCTTTAGTTTTGGAGTAGTTACACCTGTGAAATTATAGGGTTCCACCACGTAGAAGTTCCTCCAGTCTTCCCCATAGCTGATCATGTTCAAGTACCAGGGAGCCAGTAAGTAAGCATCGTAACCTTCCTCAGTGACGCGTTTCATATATACTTCCCAGCTTTCAAACTGGCCAGGAGATCCAAGAGTGTCGTCTTTCCAAACCCCAATGCGGGTATTGTCAACACCAAGCTAAAATAAAAGAATTGCAAGGGATCTGCAAAGATCTCCATGTGTATAATTTCTTATATGAATGTAGCATGTAATTATTATTATTATTATTATTATTATTATTATTATTATTATTATTATTATTATTATTACTACTATTATTATAATTATTATTAGTATTTATATAACCCTTCCCCGTCATTACCATGCCGAGCTTTACAATAACATTAAAATTAATTATTGAACAATATACATGTAAAGACAAAGCACCATAACGAAACTAAAAGAATAGCACCAATAAAAACCAGATCACAGTTAACTTTATATATGGAGATGAATTCTTAGAAGGAGTTTGAGTGTATCTACTAAACCGACTGATCTGATCAGAAAAATTATTCCACAATGTGCAAAACATGTGTCGTATGTACATATTGCAATAATTAAAACAGTGCATTAAAAAAGAGCATAATCTTATCAATCTCATTAATATTGAATGAAATGTGCACGAGAAATACATTACCGTAACGTTATTATCGATAGGATCCTGCCATGAAATAATTTTAGCATTTAAATCCCTTACAATCTGAATAACTCTCTGATCGTAATATTCTTCTATTTCTCTATATTCTTCAAAGCCCATATCAATCATCCAGTCACTGATGTTTGGATTCGATTCCCTTTAAATCAATTTAATAACACCACAAGTTAAAGCACCACAAACCACATAAAATCAAGAAAGGAAAAATGTACCCTTTAATGTTTAATGTTTAAAAATGTCTAACTGAAGTTGACTTTGTTTCAATGTTAATCTGCTGTTGAAATTAATTTTGAGTTCAGAAACAAGCAAATCGATTTGCGAGAGTTCAGTTAGTTCAAATGTTGTAACTTATAACTTACGAAAGCCAGTTTTGTTCTCCTTACCAACAACTGTAATATGTCTCATCGAGACCCAAATGAACAAACTCATCAGGAAACACATTGGTAACTTCTGCCCAGAGTGCAGTCATGACGTCATAGCTGTATTCTTCAGAAGGATTGACGGTTTCCATGTCAGCATGCTCGCCCCATTTCGGTACATAAGGTCCTCCTTCAACTCCATCTCCCCAGCAAGGCGTAAGTAATTCTGCATAATAAATCAATCCTTTTAAATTAAATCACACCAAGTGTAAAATAATTGAACATTTAGACGGTTTACAGCTTTTATTTATCTAATGTTTTGATTTTGGTTTCCTATGGTTTTCTTCTTTTTTGTAGTGTTCATAAAACTGCACATTGATTTACTTTCACTATCACAGTAATATCACAAAGGAAGCTGAAAACAAATTGTAATGTTTATATTATATCTCACAGTTAGGAATAAGCCGATTTCAATTTCGTCTATGGGATTTATGGTAAATAACAGGATAAACATACATTAGAGGCAATACAGAAAAATACCAAAATCATTTTTCAAAAGATAAGGATTTCATTTTTGTGTTAGAAACCCGTGACGTAATATCCTGAATAAATTTCACTTCATCCTAATAAAGACTTGATTTTATTAATAAATTTTAACAGAAAAAAATGATAAATTTTCTTAGTTGTTTCTTTGTGTTTTATCCCCATTAGGATCATGTGAATTTGCTCCACTGAGCATGCGCACTTAAAGCCATGGACTGGCATATAATCGCTACCGCGCTGTACCTTATTTAATTTGAAGAAACAATGAATTCATAATACAGCGGATCGTTAGCGTTGATACTTACCTGGCAGACCTTTACCCCAGCTATATGTGTGACCAGGTGTGTCAAATTCAGGGATGACTCTTATACCGTAAAGTCTGGCATAATCAATGACGTGCTTGACATCCCCTTGTGTGTACACGTGGTGCTGCGAATACGCACCCTACCAATTGCATAAACAAGAAGCTTAATCTGTATTTTCCTAATGTTTGTATTAAAACGTCGCCATGGAAAGCAACATTTTGCATTATTCATACAATTAAAATATTTAAAGGGTTTCGTTGTTTTACATTAAAACTACAGTAAATTCTATTATTTTATGTTTTTCAGTTATTACCAGTTGCGACATATTTGGAAATGTCGTGCTTTCATAAGGGAAAGCCTGGTCGTCCACTATATGCCAGTGAAGAACGTTCAGCTTATCCCAACTCATTGCGTGCTGTATTTAAACATAAGAACAGTAAGCGTTTTTCTTTTCGTATATGCTGTGTGTCAGTAATAATTAAAATAATTGAAAAGATATCAGTATTTTATTTTTCTTTGTGAACGTTTATGGTTTTCTTTATTTGATTTTATTACGAAGGAGCGCTACCGTGCAGTTTTGACATCGTTTAAGTTTTGGTGTATTTAATATTTTAACTATTTTATTTTATAAACATAATAAGCTGAATTACTATTATATCTTCAATGACTGGCATTGTAAGGAAATGTCTTGACGTATCAACCATAAAGCCTCGATAGCCAAATCTTGGAAAATCTCTAATCATTGACTTATTCAGCATGTTCTGAAAAACATGACTCTTAATTTTCTGAAGATAAGATAAGATAAACCATCTGAATTTAGTGGCGTTATTCAATAGTAATAATATCCGACAGTTGTTAGTAACAGTACTAGAAAAAGAGGTTTATTTTACTTGAACGCAAACGCCCTCACATCTCACAGAATTCTCAATAAACTGCCACAAATAAAACCTTGAAATTATCTTAAACTATATGCTTTTACTAATTGTCTGAGCTTTTTCTTCTACGACAGATATTGCTTTGTATTAAGCTAACAGAAAGGTACTTACTCCAATAACATAAGAATCAGTTCTAAACTAGCGAATATATTCTATGTAATACACACACCATAACTACCTTTTTAAGTTTCATAGTACCTACTTTCTTTCAAATCTAACTTTTTTGTCTTAAAAGTTTTTACCTCGTTGTTTTCGTTTAGGTATATTAACTGGCTAAAAGTCTCCAGTCCTACAAAGACAGTAGGAGTTAGCCACAATAAAAAAGCGTCGCAAAGGTTCGATTACCTTTTATATAGCAAAGACAAACATTGAAAAGTACAAGGTTTCAGAGATTAAATGCCATACGGGCCAATACACTAAAGCACTGAAGTACGGCTGACTCTGGAATCCTGCTATGCTATGAAAGAATGCCAACACTATTAAAGTGAATGACAATCTACCGAATAGTTTACCGTTATTGACACTATATGCAAATCTTAGTCACATTTTGGTTTAAAAAATTGAGCATTCATATGACACAGGCAATTTATTCTAAGCACTTCTATCACACAACTTAGTTTTATTACAACTCCTGTTGCAAAGATTTCAGTAACATAAGCAAAGAAGTCACAACCTCTTAGGGCTCCCCATACACTTTCGCTTTCCAGTAGCAAAAACTCGTCTTCTGCATACAGATTTAGTTCATCTGAAATTATATTTCACAAGCATATACATATTGCATCCGGTATGTATTTAACATGTAAAGAACTGCCAGAAACTAAACATTTAAGAACCTCACACATTATGGTACTGCATAGTAGCATACACTCGCCTAATGGAATTGACATTTGACAGAAACAGTTCTAAATTTTAAAAAATAAAAAGATCTCTAAAATTCAGTCTATTTGGGACTAAAGAAATAACTAGCACGAAACAATAAAATAAAAATAAAGAAGCATACAACTCTCATCCATGCCGTCGTAGGGATAAATGTTTTCAGTGCATTCGTCAGTTTGGTTTATGTTGATCCTGAGTTCAGAAACCAGTTGCAAGCCATCTGCTGGTCCAGCATCGGGATCTAGTGTCATCCATTGCGTGTATCTTTGTATCGCTGCATCGATGATATCACAGGATTCCAATGGGGGCACGAAGTGGAAGTTGTTGGCATCAAACGTCATCACTTCCGATGTAGGTGACCAGTCCTGTGGCATTGGCCATGGCGATCCAGGAGGAGATGGATCCGTCTGTATTAAAAACATAATAACAAAGTGTATTATATTTCGTATAACATATATCAAAGACATAAAAGAAATGAGCTAAAACATTTGGCGACTGCTGTAATTTTACGGTTGAAAAGGCTAACAGAGGTGTAAATTATGTGGAACAAATGAACACTGCTGTTAGGTGATTCGTACAGCATACCCTTTATGCAATTACCTAACTTCTACGTTTTTCTATTTTGCAGTGCAGACAGGCGGTACCTTTCAAGGCAACTGTAACAATATGTTTGAACTGACATGTTGAGTTGCAGGATTATATTATATCTTTTCTGCAGCACAAGAAGGCTGATTTAAGAAAACACACTTCTTTCCTTTTTGTTTTCATCACAGTTTTACACAAAGCTTTACTTAAATATATTAACATACCTGTAACCATAATCGCGGTGCAATCCAAGTAATATATCCGTCACTCAGAGAAAACAAAGTAACTATCAGCATCAAACAAAAGTTGATGCAGGTGTGCTTCATTTTAGATAATATAAAGGCTATTGTCCCAGTAACTCACTGCTTTTCAGTACTCGATCAGATCAATTCTATTAAAGTAAGACGTTATTCATGCAAATATCGCATGCTTATCTAGCAATTACGATTATCTATTGCGAAATAACATGAGATATGCACCAAATGCACAGTGACCAATACTTCAGATTCACTCAACTCAGGTAGTCAAATGAGAATGTAAATTCTCTTGAGATGTTAATTGTTTGTCATATTTATATGCACATTCAATCACACGGTTCAGCTGAAGGCGGCCCATGTGTACACAGTCACATAATTGTGCATTAGTTAGACATGATATAAACAATGATGGATAAACTGCTTTTCATACCTACCGTTTATTGAAGTTTTTCTTAAAAACTACAAATTAAAGTACTGACGTAACGGTTCAAATTTTGTGATATTTTTATTCAGTATGGGTTCTTTATAATAAAAATTACTATAACGTAGTTATTGAAAACTGGTCCTATTTGTGAGGTAATCCAGTTTGCAGCCCGGTTCTGTGTTCTATCCCATGGGAATCCATCTGTATGCATTCTTTTGGAGAGGGGCTGCTGTCGAAACAATACGTCTGTAGATTTCCCACTCTCTTAGTGTTTAATAACATTGATCCAGAAAAAGGCATGACATAGAGCAACGACACAGTAATTTACAAATTCATTGCCGTGCTGCGGCGATTTCCGACTTTAGGACCTTCGCTTCGAACTGTTAACTGAGTGTTCGCAATTCTTTTACGGGTTGTCTCTGGTGGATTCAACAACGCCAGCTGCCTATGAAACGCCAAGCGTTGTTAATATAAAATATACACACTGGGATATAACTTGTATTCAGTATTTGAGGAGCAAATGGAATCGACTTCAGTAGTTCTGCTTTTTTCAGATACCATTATTTCAAATGAAATATTAAAACTATATAGAAATCCAATCAAATAATTAATATTTAACAACGGTATTTCTAATAGTTTTCTTGGTAAAAGTAAGGAAATGCATGGAAATAGAGAATAGCCGACAGTACAACCACTCCGACATTTGCTGCTAAATCTGTGCGTTGTGCTTCATTTTTGATGCGTGGGGTATACACTTTCTTCCTCTGCTTCACCCGCTTATAAAACTATAGCAAGATATACTATTGTTACCAAAGCAAATCCTATTTGAGTCTTCACCTACAACACTTTTAAATACTGACCCAACGTCTAAGTACAATATATAGTGTAATCCACACGTTGACGCAGCATATACCAAGGATTACAAGCACGTGATAAGGATTACACAGATGTCTGCATTGTTGCTAATTTTGTAATACGTAAATGGCATAAAAACGACTACTGTTCCATTGGCTGAGATCATGATGAGTAACCAAACGTAACACAAGCCGGTAAAAATGTCATTAAACATATGACAAAGCTCTTAGAATAACATCTGTCACGATATCGCTTTTGAAATTCGAAAACTCAAATGATGTAGAGTTAACATTATCATGCAGGCCAGGAGGGGGGGGGGGGGGCGGATCTGGACAGGAAACAATTTTTCGATAATGTTTTCCATCACTCAAAGTTTCGTTTTTAGATAGAGTTTGGGACCATAAATAATGAATTCCACTGTGAAACATCCGATATGAATCCCAATGAAAATATGAAAGGAATAAAGAAAAGGCGCATTAGTCGCAGGCTAACCGATAGTCCAATATCTGCGACCTCGAGGGAATAGACACTGAAGAATGAAACGACATATCCATGAACACCATACGTCGATGCATTAATTCGATGCACTCACGAACTGGCCACCTTATTGATGTGAGAGGTAGACACACAAAATAATGTGGTTTTCGTAGATATCAGTAGTGTTTCAGCTAATTAAAAGTTTCTGTAATACGTACAGACAGTTATTTCATTTACAGTCTTCAATAGTCAATGTTGCTAAAACAAAAGCTTAAGAAATCCTAACATTCTGCAAAATTTGTTTCTGACCCCCTCCGCCCTCATGTTTACAAAAGTGACACATGTTGATCTTAGGAAATATTTTTGATAATAATAATTATTTAGAGATATCAAAAAATATTTATTGATATGAAAAATGATTCATTGATTTCTACAGCTTTTTTAGAGATCAAAATTTAATTCTTGATAGCAAAAATGAAGTGTTTGAAAGCAAAATCTCAGTTTTGAGCTCAATAATTTATTTTACTTTTATTGATATGAAGAATTTATTGTAGATAACATTATTTCAGAATTTTCTATTTTACATTTTAACTCTGTAGATATTTTTTGATCTGGAAAATTAATTTTAAATCTCAAAATATAACCTTATTTTATAGATAAAATTCAGAAACAAATATCTATGAATGACATAATGACTGGATTCTGTGTATAGAATCTTTCTTTTAAGTTTTACTGCACAAAAAAGAAGCAATTCTTCAGCTCAAAAACTGTGCCGTTATTATTGATATCAATAATTCAGTTTTTCATCTCACAAAATTGAATTAAGAATTCGTTAAATTTTATATAAAGATGTGTTTGTTCTGTGATTTCCCTTTTTCGACAGTTAGCGTGTTATCAAAAGTCTATCTTATTTTCTGCCTCCCTCACTATCTATCTATCTATCTATCTATCTATCCATCCATCCATTCATCCATCCATCTATCTATCATCTATCTATCTATCTGTCTATCTTATTTTTTCTCTCTCTCATTTATTCTCCGTCTGTTTCTCTTTTCGTGGTGGCAGAAAGGAAGGTGTTACGTAAGACAGTCATTCTTCAGCAAATGGCCGAATATTACTTAAACAACAGGGCATGTAGTAACAAAAAGTTAACTATTCTGTTAACTGATTCTGTTAACTGTTCAGCAACCAGAACATTCGAAAGTAAAACAATAACAATAACATTGCCGTTTAACAAGAGAAATCAATCTAAAACTGATTTGATCGATACAACTGGATCAACTGCTCACTTCTGGGAGCACGGTTAACTGTGCTGTTAACTTTTGTGAATGTGACGGCAGCATATTTGTGCTCAGATGGGCTTTTTGAGAAAAAAACTTTATCTCCTTTCCTATCTAAATTTCGCATTTTAGTAGTTTGCTGTGTCATTGTTACGTCATTGTACCCGTAAACATGAACCAAGTCCTGTGGTCTGTTTGTTTGTTCTTAGTTTAGTTTAGAAAAGAAAATTTAATAAAAAATGCTTGATAAATTAAACCAACCTCGAAGTACGTGCCGAAGGTACATTATTACATTAACGCAGTTATTCGAAATTATTCCAATATTTTCCAAATTTCAGATAATTTATTCGTAAGAAAGAACATAAAATTTCTTTTTTTCACTTTATGCTGATGTATAAAACTAAGAAGCGGGCCCTTTCTAGGGAAGGGCTTGGTTTTCTTCCATCTGTATGACGAGTTCTCTGTAGGCGATATACTCGCGAGAATTGCGCGGATTGACGCCCTTATAGCCCGCTGATAAGACATCTTGTGTCATCCATACCCGAAATCTGGGTGTCAGTTCCTGAACACAAACGACATATATATAAGAGAGAGGGAGGGAGGGAGGGGGGGAGAGAAAGAAAGAAAAAGAGAAGGAGGGCATAGAGAAAGAGAGAGATGGGGCCCAGCAAACAACCGACGTCTTTTTTTTTTTTTTGGTTGAAAAAAAAGGTTGGATTTTGGTCGCAAAGACTTCAAAACCATATTCTGAACTATTCCCCTAAATCCGACTATATTCCGACGTCGAAGCGACGTCGGTTTTCTGACGTCATTCCGACGTTGCAAAAACGACTAAAAAGCGATGAACATTTATTATCGCTCGCCGGAAATAGAAGTCATTTTGAAAACCTAATTTTTACACGAAAATTTTAGAATTTTGATGGCGCGTCGGTATTTTTCTTCCTAGATTGTAAAATTTTACATGGAAAATGCTTTCGTATGTATTTCACAACAGCAGTTGAATAATTAATTATCTATTAATTATATAACTCTAGTCAGTTTCAGGTCGGAATCCGACGTCGGTTAGAATCTCATATACAACCTAAAACCGACCTAATTCCGGCGTCGGATTTAGGTCGGAACCCGACGTCATTCCGACGTTGAAAACCCGACGTCGGTTCCATTTCATATACAACCAAAACGGGACGTCAGTCCGACGTCGGGGACCTCGGGTCACGACGTCAACTCGACGTCATTTTGACGTCTAAATGTTTGCTGGGGGGAGGGAGAGAGAGGGACAGAGAGAGAGAGAGAGAGAGAGAGAGAAAGATAGAGAGAGAGAGAGAGAGAGAGAGAGAGAGAGAGAGAGAGAGAGAGAGAGAGAGAGAGAGAGAGCGGAGGGAGGAGGGACAGAGAATAATCAGACTATGAACAGATCATGTAGTAATATTTAAAATCAATATATTCAGCTATAAATTAACCTTGATTAGTGCAAATAAAATGATTCTATATAAATATTGCTTTTCTCTCTCTCAAATACGCTGGAATACTGGGCAAAATTCTGGACAGCAGGAGGCGGGGGATGAGTGTTGCATGATGTGACTTCAATCGGCCTAAATCTGTCTTGTTTTTTGGACGAGAGCTTATCTCTCTCCGACATACGCTGAAATATTGGGTAGGTTGGAAGGGAATGAAGCTCTTCGATTAGCCCACATTGAATTTGTATAACAACAAAATATAAATCACTAAACAAGTGCAGCTCCCAACCCGGAATTTAAAATACAAAATGGTCAGCATTACGACCTTGAACTTATGTCAAGGTCAAAATAAAAATAACTTGCACCCATAGGCTATAAAAGGTAATCCATAGACCAAACATAGTAGGAAATGCATTCCCATGGTGGGAGTGATAGTGGGCGATGAAAGAACGGCTAGGGGGACAGGCGGACGGACAACACCAGACGGGACAGACAGCCCATAGTTCCAAACCTACAGTCACCTTCCTGGACTGAAGCCCGGTTGAGGGCTAATAGGATGAAACAATAACAATGGAGAAAAAAAGTGAGTAAATGTAGAAGTATGCTATGATGTGGCTTACCCACGTTAGACCGTACGTGATCATGTCGTAGCGGGCGTCAAACAGTGACGCCGCCGTGTAGGGGAACTCCGGGAGGCGCAGGGGGTAGTCAAGGTTACCGTTAAATATGTCGTTAGAAACATGGGCATGATCTAAAGATTCTTGTCCTGAAAAGGAAACTCACTTTTTATGGCTACTTTGTTGTGCAAAGTGACTATACATAAAATCAAGTCCGGGGACATCGCGACCAGCCGGGATCTAGTAAATCAAGTATCAATAGGTTTGTATTGTCGCCCAAAAGTGATAGCCATATTTTGAAAACGGGTATTTGCCTGGAATTTGCCTAATCTCTGGCGAATTTCAGAAAAGTAAATTTCAAAGACACCGTAACGTTGGAGTTCGCCTAGAAACGAAAGTTATATGATTCCAATTACTTGCAGAAGAATTATTTTGAAAACCTTGATCCCTAAAACTTTCAAACTTCAGTATGAGGCTAATTTTCGCAGCTGCGCCAAAAAAGTAATGTTTCAAAGAAAACATCACAAGAAGAGCAAAATTCTAAAATTTCGAACAATCAAAGTGTAGCATAGCAACACAGTTCGGAAAACAAAGAGATTTAAAATGCTAATTTACCCATTTTTATCATGATTTGGTCCGTCTTTGGCAGATCGCCAATAACACGTTCAAGAGAGAGCAAAATGGTAAACATTCATACACAAATGGAAAGGAATCAGATCAATTTTGTAGGAGAAGAAGCATTTTCGAGATTGGCTACCAAATTAAAAAATGCTCCACCCCAAAATTTAGCCAACTTTTGGCAGATTGCTAAAAAAGAAAAAAAAAACGAAGAGAGGATCGACCATTTGTTAAACATTTATACAAAATTTGAAGGGAAACCGATACAATTGTGGAAGTAGAAACCTTTCGAATATAAGCTGGCAAATAATTAAAAATGACCCCCTCCCATTTGGCTAATTTTTGGTGGATAGCAAAAAAATTCAAGAGAGGCCTACTCAGTAAACATTCGTACAAACTTTGAAAGGAATCCGGTCTAAATTGGGGGAGAAGGAACATTTTGAAAATTGGCGGCGAAAACATTACCCCCCCCCACCCCGATTTACCCTCTTTTGTGAACCACCAAAAAAGTTAGTTTGCAATGGAGGACAGACTGCTGAACATTTTATATTTGAAGCCAATCCGATCAAAATTTGTAAAAGAAGAATTATTTCGAAAATTGACTACCCCCAAAAATTAAAATGACCCCTTTTGATCAATTTTTGGCGGATTGCCCAAAACAGAAAAAAAGCAAACAGAGAGAGAGAGAGAGAGAGAGAGAGAGAGAGAGAGAGAGAGAGAGAGAGAGAGAGAGAGAGAGACAGACAGAGAGAGAGAGAGAGAGACAGACAGACAGACAGACAGACAGGCAGGCAGACAGAGAGAGAGACAGACAGACAGATAGACAGACAGACAGAAGGAACCATTTAGAGAACAACCCTACAACATTGACCAGGAATCTGATCAATACTGTATTTTAAGTAAAAGCATTTTAAGAAGCATTTTAAGTAAAAGCTTACATTCGTACATACGTATATACAGACGACGGATGGGCCCCCACTGATGCGGTAAGACCAGCCCGATGAAGTTGGCTGGTCTAAAAGTCTTCCTTTGAAGCATTTTATTTGGGATGTATGGACCAGGTGGTAGGGGGGGGGCGTGATGGTGGGGAGCTAACTGGAATCATACACCTTTGATCTTCTGATGGCCTTGACACACAAATCGACCATGGCTGTCACATTATCCCAAGCAATGAAGCGCGTTTGAACAAAGCTTTCATCTGAACTCTTGACATCCACGTCTCCAAAATGAAAGCATGAGATTAAGGAAACTGCCGTTTATTAGTCCAATTACCGAGAGATGAATATACCTTTTCAATTTCAGTTTCAATAAAAATTAACATAATTGTCAAAACGTCCTGACTTTTTTCGTACTAGGTTTGAAGTACATCAGATGAAAACGCGAAAAGTCGCTAAAATGTTTTTTGTTAATACCCACATGACCTTTACATTAAAGTCAGTGCCGTAAAAATCAACATTTTTACAAGGAATACAAGTCATTAAATCACAGTTAATAAATATTATTTAACGCAATCAAACAAGTAATTTTTGGCATTATACCATCAGGTCACATTTGAGGTTTAATTCCTTTAATATCTGATATGGTTGATTAATACCTACCCGCCATATTGGTTTTCCACGCGGCTATGGTGACGTCACCGGTGGGAAGGAGCATGGTGTCTCCCTCCGTTAAGTAATCAGCGCGTACATTGACAATGCCCCAGTAGGGTGAATCGTTGTCGGCTATCGCTCCACTCAAGTCCGCAAAGAATACGCCGGCTTCTCCCAGAACCTGCCATAAACATTGCTGCTTTTACACTTGCCCGGATGTTGAATTGAGGGGGGGGGGGGGGGGCAGTCATGCACTAACTGGTTGCACAACTTTCCAAAACGACGCCCAAGTGCGGAGTGTCCAGGTTGAAAAATACTCCTTGTTAAACCGTGTTTGGGTTTAATGTAAAACACCATTTTTTTATCCAATTAGGATTTAAGAGTACAGGTTCAGATAAAACGCAGGTTACAGCAATTATGGAGTGGAACCTAGACATATCTTTACAGTGAGAAGCGTGTGTGTAACAGTTTTGCTTCCCTCTTTTTTGGACGTGGAGTGCAGTTCCGTAAGAACCCCCGTTTTGTGGGAAAAACGATAAATACTCTGTGAAATCACTAACCACCACGCTTCCAAGAAATTGGCACTCCGCGAGGACCGCGTTACCATCTTTTTCCGCATTCTGGTGGTTTCAGGGAGTGCTACAATGAAACCCCTTCCGTCGCGTTTGCTCACCTCAGCTAGACTATTTTCTGTACCCACGTCGGTAACAACTAGAGCGGTGTCCTCGTCGATCCCGAACGCCGCCGTCACTCCGTAGGGTGAGAGCAAAGAACTGGTATCGGACACGAGACGGATGATCCGCCCCTCGCGCCCTCTCTCACTGAAACAGCCAGGCCTTGGCTCATTTTGGGAGCACTCTTTTTATCAATGACCCTTCTCAAGAAGACCGATCACAAAGCAATATGCGAGATTGTGCTGTGAATGAGGACCAGACTGTCGGTAGTTATTTTCACATATTTCACGTAAAGGCAAAGAAAATAACTATGGTAAAGAAATACATAAGTAAACCTACTTGATAGTAGTGATTTTACCTGAAATGAGAATCAATAACGAGGTCATCGATGAATCCGAGCCCTCCGAGTGGATCATAGGTCAGGTCATCGGAACCCTCCTCCTCACCATTCTCATACGCGCCATAAAGTAGCGCCTCATAACTGGCGCCTCCTGTGACCATGACAGCAGAGGGCATACACGCGGCGCCCGCGCTGGTCCCCGACACTACCGCACCGCTTTCATACGTGGCACGGATTGCTGCCAGCGCGTCAGACTCCTCGCGCCCGTCGTTGTAAAATCTACAAGGTAGTTTTGTAACGCAAAATGTTGCCCGGGGAGAAGGGCTTGTGTAAAAACTGAGAAGCGGTGGCAAACTGAGCACTTGCGCGTGACTGCGCGTGATATTTGCTTGAGCTTTTTAATATCATTACCCATGATCAAGTGACCGTCATTACATCAAACTTGGTGTGTCCAGTTTAAACTTCAAGTCCAGTTTATATATAAGAAAAATCTATTTTGAAAGACCAATGTGATGTCATGCTCGGGGTATTTAACGCCTGAGTAAGCTAATCTTCTGGACGAGAGGAGGAACGGCGAGGGACGGTAGGGAGGAGACAGCGAGAGGATGAAAGTGGTCCAGGGAGAGAGCCGGATTAGAGGACAGAAGTAGAAGAGAGACGGGGGAGAGAGGGCGGGTGAGAACATGGGAGGAAAGGAAGGGACGGCGAGGGAAGGCAGGAAGGGGACGGGAGGGGGAACAGCGAGAGAATGGACGGAGTCAGGGGCGGGAGGAGCCAACGGAGAGGACTGAAGTAGAGGAGAGACGGGTGAGAGCACGGGAGGAGAGGAGGGACGGAGAGACAAGGTGGGGAGGGGACTGGAGGAGTGGAGGGATATTGGGAGCATTTGAGTTAGTAAGACAGCAAAATGGTGAATAGCAGATCTGTGTTCACGGCTGTTAGCTCAATAAAATCTGCTCAGTAATGTTGTTACTTGTTTCTTTTTAAAGGCTTTTTAAAAATCAGTAACTTAAAAAAACCATTTCGGGGCCATTTTATCCAGGTTGCCCTCGGCGCCATTACGGACGTCACCATTTGGGGCGTCGCGTTTTTGGGTGGATACCATTATATTTGTGGAAAAAGAATCCTGAAGAAATAGGCAAAATGCTTCTCTTTACAGGGCAGGCAAAAACATACGAATTCACAATTCGGCGCTGATCTCCACCCCCGAAGAAAAATCCTGTCATCTCCTGTATCCTAGCAACCACTTCGGGATCCATGTTGGCGTCCTTGTTGTCCTCATGGACAGGGATCCAGTAGACGTCCTCCGCCCCATAGTTTCGGAATATCTCCTCGTAATAAGCGGCCGAGTCTTCTGGATCTGCACTAGCTGCTGTGATGATGCCCATGCGGGCAAAGCCCACGCCTCCCTATTCCGGGCAAATTACAACATAACAGAGGAACAAATTTGTGTTTTTATATCTCAGAATTTATTAACTGTTTTACTTGCCCCATTAGCCTCCTCCTCCCTCCCTCGTGTCTTCCCTGCCCCCCCTCTCTCTCTCTCTCTCTCTCTCTCTCTCTCTCTCTCTCTCTCTTTCTCTCTCTCTCTCATTCTCTCTCTCTCTCTCTCTCTCTCTCTCTCTCTCTCTCTCTCTCTCTCTCTCTGGGCCTCCCCATTGCTCTGAGTGTTCGAAAGATATGGCACAGAAACCATGAACTACTCACCGCTAATTCTATAATTTTCCCGTAAATTTGTGCATTGTCATCTGCGAGATTTCCTCCAATAATAACAAGATTTTTCTGCCCGTTACAGCCCAAATAAAGTACTTGAAAAGCGTAAAGAACAAGCACCCATTGCATTTTGCTGGTTTATCAAAGATCTGTCACTTGAGAGACTGCTGAAATGAGTCTGAGGTCAAAGGGTACTTGTGCCCACGTAATGCTCCAGTTTTGGTCATGTCCGCGTGGTCTCTTCCCATTGCTATCTCCCTCACCAGTAAGATGAACATAACCTTTTGGTGTACACAGTGACAGTACGACTGCTCAGAAATACGCTTAAAAGTCAGATGCGCAACTGGCAGCAAAATACTCATTATTTTTACTTGCAGATCACAATATTGTATAAAGGGGCTTCAGGCTTAGTTTGCGATCTTTGAGTTTTCGATGTTAATGGATTTCATGATTGGGTGCTTCTTCTATTAGAAATATATTACTTGAAACTAGACCGTCAAGTGACGGTGTCCAGATGCTGTCAGAGTAACAAGACAAACGATGTTACATTTTGGACCCTTTGGACCTAAATCACCTTACATAAGATATGCCTCGCTTTCGTTGATCTTCTCGGTTACGTCTAAAGTCAAAACCGAAGTTGACTATATATCGAAAACGGTATCGACCCTTTGGGCCTAAATGACGTTACATAAGAGACACTCGGTCACGGTTAATGTCAAAAACCGGAAGATGACCATTGGCTCAAAAAATGGTTAGAGGTAGAGCGATTTTAGCGTATTTCCGAACCTTTGGGCCTAAAAGACGTTATATAAGAGGTACCTCGGTGAACTGGAACTCTTCAGTCATGGTCAAGGTGAAAAAGCGGAAGTCGACCATTATCTCGAAAACGGATCGAGATATAGTAATTGTGAGCTAATTTTTGATCCCTTGGTCCACATGACGTCACGGGAGGGGTCACCTTCATGGTCACGGTCAAAACTGGAAGTTGACCATGATCTCGAAAATGGAGAGAAATAGAGCATTATTGAGTTCATTTTCTATTGCTGGCCTAAACGCCGTTACATATGAGATACCTCGGTGGCCTTGACCTCATCAGCCATACTGTAACACTCCACACACACACAAGAGTATATATGTTACAGCGAATCTGTAAAACCAGCGAATCTGTAGATTCGCTGAAAATTTCAGCGAATCTGTAGAGTCGCTGACTCATTTAGCGAATCTGTAGATTCGCTGAACATTTTCAGCGAATCCACATATTCGCTGGTTTTTTCACCTTTAAAATTATACAGATTCGCTGAAATTGCCTGACCAGTCATCTTTACCGACAGGGTTACTTGTGTTGGGTGATATTTGAAATTTAATTGCTTTATGTGACTTCTTTACTCCAGAGGTGTTTTACACACCTTTTTCTTGTTTGTTTTTTTTTTTTTTTTTGGAGGGGGGGGGGGATGTGTTATATTGCAATGGGAACATTTAAAATTACACATATTTTGATTTAACTAGCTTTAAATGCATTGTTGAAATGCGAATTTCTAGTTTTAAATGAAAAACAATATTGGAAAACGTTCGAAAATATTCACAAAGGCTTAAATTAAGTTTCTCTCTTTGTATTATCGTGTTTCATAAAATTGATCACAGCAAATCTTAATACTATTGTTTCTAAATAAATTGCAATTATTACTCTCCTTCTGAGTATCATTCCAATTGCTATTAGCCAAATTGCAATTATTTTTCCGTGAGTGCAACACAAAAATCTCTTCACCTCCGAGTGATATAAATTGCAATTGAATTACGGTACGCTTAACCAATCAGTGTAATTTTCGATGCTCCGCATACTCATAGTTTAATTTAACAGAAACCGATAGGACAAGGATTTCAAAGAATAGAAACTTTATTCCGGTGTGAAAGCATAAAATTGCTGTATTTTCATCAAATGACCAAAAAACCTCAGCTACATGAAATGAGTTAATAGCAATGGAAACATGGAGTATTGAAGCTCGATTTCAATATATTCCCTTCACACAAACCCAGCAAAAGGTGTGAGAAATACAACTGCAGTAACATAATAACTCAAAAGCAATAAAATTTCAAATATTAACGAAAGCAAGTGATCATGTCGGTAAGATGGCCCGATCAGGCAATTTCAGCGAATCTGTATAATGTTTTAGGTGAAAAAACCAGCGAATCTGTAGATTCGCTGAAAATTTTCAACGAATCTACAGATTCGCTAAATGAGTCAGCGAATCTACAGATTCGCTGAAATTTTTTAGCGAATCTATAGATTCGCTGGTTTTACAGATTCGCTGTAACATATACACATATATATCATATTATATGGTATTATGTTATATAAGTGCATATTGTCTCATTATCCATGCCTTGCAATCGTTTAGCCTTTTCCATCTACACAGAAGGGGTCAACGGCTTACCTTGTTTCTAGTTTGAATAAAAGCCACGTGCAAACGTTGAAATAGCGAAAAATAGAGAAAACAAAAATTAAAGAGAAAATTTATTTTTGACGAAAACTGAGCGAACTAGTGAGACTGGCGAAAATCAAAAATCGACTTTAGTTCTTTTTTACCCTTGACCCAGACTACCTTCGGGTAAAATTTCGAGCAAATTTAACAAATTTGTGGGAAACGCAAGACATTTTTTGCAACGACGGTGACTGGTTCATCAAACTGGCGAAAACTGGCGAATTGCGAAGATAAAATAATGGGCGTCTATCCCCTAAATGCCACAACAGTTTACTGCGATCCGCAGACGGACGGGCAGACGAAAAATGGCAACCTGGGCTAAAAAGCACCATGGTAATCCATGTTTGTTTCCAAATTATTGTTACTGTCTTTTTCTAATTTTTTAAACATTGAAAAAAATGTAATGAAGTACATGTACATGCTGTTTTTACCAATACGTGTATAAAGTCCATCAGTACACAATTAATTATCAAATTATAAAACGGCACATGGCCGTTACCAAGAGAACGTGTAAACTCGCCACCTGAACCCACCAGCTGCGTTTTTTCCCGCCAGTAGAAATCACACGCCAATCCACTTTGAAATGGCAGTTTTAGTGGATATTTATATGCGACTGCTCGCTCGTTGTTATAAAACAGCTGACCTCTGATGAGATCAATCTGTTATGTATAAAACCAGAGAGGATGGATATGTCTATCTATCTAGCTGTACTGTGCATCCCTCAGTGCCGAGTATTCTCGCAGGTGCATCTCAGTGTCCAAGTCACTGAAATCTATATTTTAGTGACTTTTTTAAAAAAAAAAGTGGTTCCTCTCCTTTATGAGTACTATTTTGTGCGGAATCCCCAGTGGGTCTTTGGAGTAAAAAGTTGTTATACGCAACAGACCGCCGCAGAGGTCGGCTGTTGGACAGCGACTGCTCGTTCTCTTCTCTCACAAAATTCCCAAGAAAAGAAAGTCTCCGGAGATTGAGCTATGCGTGTTCCATACGATGTTGGGGCGGGGGTACGGGTTGTCCAAAACCCCAATCTTGTGAATATATATATATATATATATATATATATATATATATATATATATATATATATATATATATATATATATATATATATATATATATATATGTATGGATATTTTTAAAAGTAGTTCCGCTGTTTATCGGTGTTATTTTCGCGCAATCCCCAGTGGATCTGCGGAGTAAAAAGGTATATACAAAACAAACCGAACTGCCGAAGAGGTTGGTAATTGAGCATATTTTAAAAACAAGTTCCTCTCTGTTATAAGTACTATTTTGCGCGGAATCCCAAGTGGGTCTGCGGAGTAAAAGGTTCTTACATACAACAGGCCGAACCGTCGAAGAAGTTGGCTGTTGAACAATAACGATCGAAAACTAGACCGTTTTCGCTACCAAGTGGCGAAAATTACACTTGGGGCCACAAAAAATACGATTCTGAAGTCTTAAAATTCAGAACTGAGCATGAACGAGGAGGTGATGGTCACCAAGATACCTCTTCCATTATCTTCTCTTTTAGGTTCAAATGGTCGAAAATAAGCTTAAAATCGCACTACCTCTAACCGTTTTCGGAACTTCCGGTTTTAGACATTAACCATGACCAAAATAAGCTCAAAATCGCTCTGTCTCTAGCCGCTTTCGAGATAAAGGGCAACTTCCGGTTTTGGCTTTTACCATGGCCGACGTGGTCAAGGTCACCGAGGGACCTCTGACACATAGTCTTTTAGGCCCAAAGGGTCGAAAATAGGCTCAAAATCGCTCTATCTCTAACCTTTTTCGAGATAATGGTCAACTTCCGGTTTTAGACTTCGACCATGGCCGAGGACGTCAAGGTCACCGAGGTATCTCTTACATCTAGTCTTTTAGGCCAAAAGGGTCGAAAATAAGTATCGTTTTACGATGTCTCACCACGCTCTATCAGTTAGTCAAATTGCATCACTCTGTAGCAATCGGGAAAAACCCAAACGCTGCAGTCAACTTCAGCTTGCGCGCGTCTATGCTGATAATCATAACAGCTCCTTTAACTGCGAAATAAAGCGTTTGCTTAATGTGAGGCCAGTGGCAAAATTTCAATGTTCATTTACATATTAAATATTAATGAATTTCTTTAAAAAATTCAGTTGGACCAACTACACATCCCACATTATGTCTCTGCCAGATTTGGTCGCCCTAGCCATAGAATTCTTAGAGGAGTTTGCGTGATAAGGTTTTCAAATTTTAAAATTCAGTGTCCAATTTTGCATATAAAATGATAATGATTTCTAAAAAAATTGAGCTAGACCAACTGGGCATGCTATACTATGTCTCTGCCAAATTTCGCCTTCTGGCCCTGGCCTTCTCAGAGGAGTTCGTGTGACAAGGTTTTGGCGACGAAAAAAGGAAACATACAGAAACTTTACCGTGTCGTACGAAAGCAATGAACTAAGGAATGGAAAATCCCCAAGTGTAATAAATCGAAGACTAGAAATGTGCCCGTTGGAGCAAATATGGCCCGCCTAAACCATTACATTTTGAAACATATCATTATATATATTAAAGATGTAAGCCGAATCATTTTATCTCAGCGACGAATATATCTAGCAATCCATAAAATGCAAATAAATCTCAACGAAACTATATCCAAACTACAGAGAAATCTACATTGTAGGACCAAACCGCTCCAGGACTAAACCACCCCAATTTTGCAAAGTAGGACTAAACCGCCCCAGGACTAAACTGCCCCTGTCACAAACAATAAATGAATGAATTATGCTAGCTCCATTCTTGTTTTCTTTTTTAATTTAGATGTACTGAACGCCACCATTAAAGGCAATTGCTATTGCACCGCACTCTCTCAGCTCTCATTGGATAATGACCTTTATCCTTATCCACGTAGATCTCAATTCTTCGGATTGGCAGGAATTAAGATTAAATACTTAACCCATTCTACCGCGGCATTTTGGCAACCTTGAACCTGAGAACCTTTTCTCAGGTTTTGTATACGAGCAGTGAAATATAGTAATGGGAGTAAGATTCATCTTCTGTAGTTTTTTTCAACTTATATGGGTCAAATCTCAACTTATATGGGTCAAACTTCAGCAGAAATGTGGTGTGTAACTTTCTGTTCTTATACTCCCCATTCTAATATTCTCGCAAATATTTGTTTACACAAGTCCGTGCAAACAAACCCCACTTACCCCTTTGGGGATTACAACCCCGCATAAGACATATAGGGAAGGGGGCTTTAAATTGAGGGGGGGGGGGGCACGTAACACCGGCCCCAAGGGGAGGTGGACAACAAGGTCCCATAAGCGTTCAATTCACATAGGTTTCAGGTTGATTGAAGCAAAACCCTACGACAAATTCAGCTTATAAAATCCATGATTTAAGCTAAATGCAGTCCTCCCTCGTTATCTCGAACTCCGTTATCTCAAAGTCCCGGTTATCTCGAACCTTTTTCGAAGTCCCATTTTTTTCCTTAAATAAGTCTTACAAAATCCCTCGTTATCTCGAAGTTACCTCCCCGGATATCTCGAACTTTGAACTTTAAAGAAACACTGCATTTTTTTAGCTGCAAATGTTTTTAAAAAGCAGTTTAAAGTACACAAAGGAGCTTTAATCGTTTTTTTAATAAAGGCCAAGCAATATTCCATGTCCTTTTATTGTGATGCAAACAAAAAGAAGTCCTGTTACTCAATAGTTCAGAATGACGTTCTCATCTCTTTGAGTAAATTGAGTTGCAATCAGCCGGTAAAGAGTATCCTGTATCCTGTTAGGGATTAGGTGAGATTATACAAAACTTGTAACAGACAAAATGCAATTAGAAAGGAATTCTGGTTGCAATTCACAACTCACTGAGGAAACGGAGTTGCAATCAGCTGCTTAAGAAGAGTTCTTTTGTATAAAAGGTGTCGCTATCCTTTTGAGGATTAGGTGACAATTTATACAGCTCTTGTGAAAGGCAAAATGTGATCAGAAAAGGGATATTCGTTGCAACTGAGAGCGTCGACATGTTCAACTCTAGACATCTATGTTTGGCATTAATGTCACCCGCTTGTTCACCTAAAATTTATACTCATGATCTGCTAGCTGAGACTTGTTTTGTTTGCGTCAGTACTTAAAACCTAATTTTAAAACTATACATTTATATAAACACATTCGCAAACATTTATAATCTTGTAATAATCGACCAAACTGTCCCTCCAACTCCCAAATTTCCCCACCATGACCAACGAACAATGCCTTCCCCGCTTATTTCGGCCGGTTCCGTCGACTGCGAGATAACGACGGACCGACTGACGCCGGCCCAAAGGGGAGGTGCACAACTCGGTCCCATAAGCTTTAATCCATACAGGTTGCTAATTGATCGAAACAAAACCCTTGGACAATTTCAGTCTACAAAACGCAGTCTATGAGTATGCACGCACGCACAACGGGTGAAAAAAATTTTCCTCAAAATCACCTTATTTCATCATAGAAACACGTCCCCGGGCATTACGTGAAATATCGCCGGGCGGGCCATAAAAACAACTGACTACATATTTATTTGTTGTATTTGACATATGTCTTGTATTTATGACAACAATGAATTAAACCACACTTTTATTCATGCACACACACGTAAACCTGACACCATTTTTAACGTAATTACTTTAACTTATATTAACGAAACACACAACAGAGTTAACAAAAACCTATTTATAAATTTCCCTAAGGTAATGTTTTTAAATCATATCATACAATATTATTATATTTCAGAAAGCCACCTTTCTGTCATTTCAGATACCCAGTTTCAGTCATGTGACCAGATACGGTCTTTATATAAAGTTACCTAAATAGTACAGAACAATACTGCAATAGTTTACAGCAACCGAGAGTGGGTTCTTTTGGCTGCTAAGATCAATGAAACTAAGAGAAAAAAAAACAAACAAAAGCCCCTTAAATATTAGCCAGTGTGAGACATATATGCTGGCCTGAAACTTAAAATATATGTATATATATTTACAACTGCTACGATATATAGATAAACAACAAACAAATAAAGGCGAAAGAGTTAACATGTTATATCTTTGCATTTTTCATTTTGGAACATATAGGTCTCTGGGCAGGTATTTGCAAATGAGAATAACTCAACCTGAGTTCGTGAAAACGAACACAATCAAACCTTTATAATATCAGTTAGTTTAACATTCGATGGCTAATGCTGTTTGTAGTATATGGTATTCATAACGCAGTCATTACATTGTGACGGGGAGTTTTTATTTTATTTTTGAAACACATTCTAAATGTGGTGTCTGTGAGATTCCACTACCCATGGATGTCTACGAGTATGTCCACGGACGCCCGCGCGGATGCGTATGGATGTGTTTAGGTTTATATACACACATCACAGACTGTCCATACCCTTGTGATATGCACCTATGTACTCAATATTACGTATGCGGTGTCTGTAAGACGACGCTATCCACGGATGGATCCATGAATGCCCGCGCGGGTACGTATGGATGTGTTAAGGTTTATACACACACATCACAAACTATCCATCCCGGTACTCACTATCACGTATGCGGTGTCTGTAAGCTGCCGCTATCCACGGATGGATCCATGGATGCTCGCGCAGGTACATATGGTTGTAGTTTACATTTACACACACGCGTCACAGACTGCCCATACCCTTGTGATATGCATCCCGGTACTCACTATCACGAATGTACTCATCCGCCATCGAGTTTAAGACCAACTCGGTCAGTGCCTGTTTCGTTATGCATTTCAGGCACCTCAGGATCTCTGGATAACTACATTTTAGTGCGCATCAGGTATCAAATCATAAACTCGAAGTAGAAATTGCAAACTGCAAACAGATCTTAACTGCCAAACTATCACACCCTATATTTAAACTGCTCCTGTCTCAGTCATCCCATTCTGTTTGGGTTTCTCTGTTTTTGAGTCGGACAAACATTGAACTTCGCCATTTTCCGTGTGTATTTCCGTCAGGGCGGATTGGTCTACCGCCCATGGCTGTAGTTCGCCTCTGGCAAATATGATAAATACGATACCGCCCAGAGCGTAGATACCCGCAGCCACGAAAAACACCATCTGCCACTCCTCGCGCGTTTGCTGTAAAAAGGCAATCAAAAGGTATTAAAAGGCAATCATAACGCACTAAAAACAACAAAATCATAACGCACTAAAAACAATAAAATCATAACGCACTAAAAACAACATCATAACGCACTAAAAACAACAAAATCATAACGCACTAAAAACAATAAAATCATAACGCACTAAAAACAACATCATAACGCACTAAAAACAACAAAATCATAACGCACTGAACACATTTAAACCATAACGCACTAAAACAATAAAATGATAATGCACTAAAAACATTAAGGAAAAAACACGAGAACTGGAGAAACATGGTTGATTGAAGCAAAACCCTACGACAAATTCAGCTTATAAAATCCATGATTTAAGCTAAATGCAGTCCTCCCTCGTTATCTCGAACTCCGTTATCTCAAAGTCCCGGTTATCTCGAACCTTTTTCGAAGTCCCATTTTTTTCCTTAAATAAGTCTTACAAAATCCCTCGTTATCTCGAAGTTACCTCCCCGGATATCTCGAACTTTGAACTTTAAAGAAACACTGCATTTTTTTAGCTGCAAATGTTTTTAAAAAGCAGTTTAAAGTACACAAAGGAGCTTTAATCGTTTTTTTAATAAAGGCCAAGCAATATTCCATGTCCTTTTATTGTGATGCAAACAAAAAGAAGTCCTGTTACTCAATAGTTCAGAATGACGTTCTCATCTCTTTGAGTAAATTGAGTTGCAATCAGCCGGTAAAGAGTATCCTGTATCCTGTTAGGGATTAGGTGAGATTATACAAAACTTGTAACAGACAAAATGCAATTAGAAAGGAATTCTGGTTGCAATTCACAACTCACTGAGGAAACGGAGTTGCAATCAGCTGCTTAAGAAGAGTTCTTTTGTATAAAAGGTGTCGCTATCCTTTTGAGGATTAGGTGACAATTTATACAGCTCTTGTGAAAGGCAAAATGTGATCAGAAAAGGGATATTCGTTGCAACTGAGAGCGTCGACATGTTCAACTCTAGACATCTATGTTTGGCATTAATGTCACCCGCTTGTTCACCTAAAATTTATACTCATGATCTGCTAGCTGAGACTTGTTTTGTTTGCGTCAGTACTTAAAACCTAATTTTAAAACTATACATTTATATAAACACATTCGCAAACATTTATAATCTTGTAATAATCGACCAAACTGTCCCTCCAACTCCCAAATTTCCCCACCATGACCAACGAACAATGCCTTCCCCGCTTATTTCGGCCGGTTCCGTCGACTGCGAGATAACGACGGACCGACTGACGCCGGCCCAAAGGGGAGGTGCACAACTCGGTCCCATAAGCTTTAATCCATACAGGTTGCTAATTGATCGAAACAAAACCCTTGGACAATTTCAGTCTACAAAACGCAGTCTATGAGTATGCACGCACGCACAACGGGTGAAAAAAATTTTCCTCAAAATCACCTTATTTCATCATAGAAACACGTCCCCGGGCATTACGTGAAATATCGCCGGGCGGGCCATAAAAACAACTGACTACATATTTATTTGTTGTATTTGACATATGTCTTGTATTTATGACAACAATGAATTAAACCACACTTTTATTCATGCACACACACGTAAACCTGACACCATTTTTAACGTAATTACTTTAACTTATATTAACGAAACACACAACAGAGTTAACAAAAACCTATTTATAAATTTCCCTAAGGTAATGTTTTTAAATCATATCATACAATATTATTATATTTCAGAAAGCCACCTTTCTGTCATTTCAGATACCCAGTTTCAGTCATGTGACCAGATACGGTCTTTATATAAAGTTACCTAAATAGTACAGAACAATACTGCAATAGTTTACAGCAACCGAGAGTGGGTTCTTTTGGCTGCTAAGATCAATGAAACTAAGAGAAAAAAAAACAAACAAAAGCCCCTTAAATATTAGCCAGTGTGAGACATATATGCTGGCCTGAAACTTAAAATATATGTATATATATTTACAACTGCTACGATATATAGATAAACAACAAACAAATAAAGGCGAAAGAGTTAACATGTTATATCTTTGCATTTTTCATTTTGGAACATATAGGTCTCTGGGCAGGTATTTGCAAATGAGAATAACTCAACCTGAGTTCGTGAAAACGAACACAATCAAACCTTTATAATATCAGTTAGTTTAACATTCGATGGCTAATGCTGTTTGTAGTATATGGTATTCATAACGCAGTCATTACATTGTGACGGGGAGTTTTTATTTTATTTTTGAAACACATTCTAAATGTGGTGTCTGTGAGATTCCACTACCCATGGATGTCTACGAGTATGTCCACGGACGCCCGCGCGGATGCGTATGGATGTGTTTAGGTTTATATACACACATCACAGACTGTCCATACCCTTGTGATATGCACCTATGTACTCAATATTACGTATGCGGTGTCTGTAAGACGACGCTATCCACGGATGGATCCATGAATGCCCGCGCGGGTACGTATGGATGTGTTAAGGTTTATACACACACATCACAAACTATCCATCCCGGTACTCACTATCACGTATGCGGTGTCTGTAAGCTGCCGCTATCCACGGATGGATCCATGGATGCTCGCGCAGGTACATATGGTTGTAGTTTACATTTACACACACGCGTCACAGACTGCCCATACCCTTGTGATATGCATCCCGGTACTCACTATCACGAATGTACTCATCCGCCATCGAGTTTAAGACCAACTCGGTCAGTGCCTGTTTCGTTATGCATTTCAGGCACCTCAGGATCTCTGGATAACTACATTTTAGTGCGCATCAGGTATCAAATCATAAACTCGAAGTAGAAATTGCAAACTGCAAACAGATCTTAACTGCCAAACTATCACACCCTATATTTAAACTGCTCCTGTCTCAGTCATCCCATTCTGTTTGGGTTTCTCTGTTTTTGAGTCGGACAAACATTGAACTTCGCCATTTTCCGTGTGTATTTCCGTCAGGGCGGATTGGTCTACCGCCCATGGCTGTAGTTCGCCTCTGGCAAATATGATAAATACGATACCGCCCAGAGCGTAGATACCCGCAGCCACGAAAAACACCATCTGCCACTCCTCGCGCGTTTGCTGTAAAAAGGCAATCAAAAGGTATTAAAAGGCAATCATAACGCACTAAAAACAACAAAATCATAACGCACTAAAAACAATAAAATCATAACGCACTAAAAACAACATCATAACGCACTAAAAACAACAAAATCATAACGCACTAAAAACAATAAAATCATAACGCACTAAAAACAACATCATAACGCACTAAAAACAACAAAATCATAACGCACTGAACACATTTAAACCATAACGCACTAAAACAATAAAATGATAATGCACTAAAAACATTAAGGAAAAAACACGAGAACTGGAGAAACATGCGAAAACAACCCGTTTTTGTTTCACGCACTGTCTAGGTTTCTTAGTTCAATAGGAAATTTTGAAATGCCACCTTAAAATATACCTTAAAACACCCACACTTTTTAAATCCAGGAAAACTTTCTAAAATCGTTTGCCAAAACTATTTTTTATTACAAAAAACCACTGTTCGATGATGTTACTAGTCACTGATCAATTACACTTCATGCTGACTCAAAATAGGTCAGCAGGATGGCCACCTGGAATCCGAAATGAAATTCCCTGTGTTTTCCAGACATTTTCCATTCAATGAATTTTGACAGCGCAGGTTTTCAGAATTAGAACACTTACATGTTTTGGTCGAAAAACAATAATGATCGACCACGCATCCCACTCTTTCTCTTAAACGCGTAGAAAAATACAGCGTTCAACAAATTATTACTAAATCTATCCAAGTTTGTAAAAAAAATTACGTGAAAATACCCTGGAAAAATGGAATTTTCCAAAAACTAAATTCCCTGAGTTTTCCCTTAAATTCACCGGAATTTTCAAATTCCCTGAGTTATCCCTGTGTCGACTCATTTTCCCCTGAATTCCCTGATTTCCAGGGTCGGTGGCCACCCTGAGTCAGTATCTTCGGTATAACGAAGCGAATCACTCACATTCGGCGTCAACGCGGCCGCGACTGGTGGCGCTATGAAGCCCGTGACCGCGCCCAACATATTACTGATGCCGAAAATAGTCCCGGCGTACTGCGGAGCGATATCCATGGGATTGACGAGCCAGGCACTGTAGCAGGCGCCGTGCACGGTGGCGCCCAGGGTTAGCAGCGCCACGGCGAGGGTGGTCTGAGTACAGCTGACGAAACCCAGGGCAATCAGGAAAGCGCACGCTCCGAATTCAGCTGAAAAATTGTGTTTTATGTTTGCTTGAGAACTGTCTTTTTATACTTTACTAGAACGTCCTATAATTTCAAATAAGAGTGCATCAAGAAAATATGAAGTTAGATGTGTTGTCCTGGGCGAAATAAAGCATTTGGGACTCTGTGAGCCTCTCCAGAATGGACTCACGGATTCTATCCGGAATACACTCACTGAGTAGAGTCACTGTGTCGAAAGTGCCTTATTTAGCACAGAATTGTCTAGTTTCGTATTTGCTTGATACAGTTTTTTGCAAGTAGTCGGGTGTTGAAGCACATTTCAGTGACGTCGTGCATACACAATGCGATCTGGACAGATTGCATTTTGCTGCTTAGTAGCTTTATTATCACTAAACATTTTAAATATTCATAATTATGGCCAGCAGCTGAATTCACTAAATATAAAGCAGTTTATTTTGTGTCTGTCATCACGAAAACGTCAGAGTGCGCTCTTACACTCTGCGTATCTTACACGCGTGCCTTATCAATGCCAAAGCCCTTGTTGATTGCTATAGCGAAGTGGTCCACTTCGAAGTGGTTCCGAACAATGAAAATCCTTGTCGAGTAATATCTTCTGCCAAGATATTTCAAGAAATATATTTAAAACCTGACACAATTATCAAGGTCGCAAATAATCAGAAAGCTGTTTCTGTTCACTGCTCACATACTTGCCACGTGCCAAGATATGCGTCGTCTTTGTTAGCGGACACAATTACTTTAAACCAATACACGTTTCGCTCAAAAGGCCTGGCTGTGGCTTTTTACCAATTTTGGCACGTAGAATATCAGTTAATGCGGAGTACATTGCCGCTATCCAGACAACTCGGGCTGATCCGGGTTTGTACTGTATTTCTTTGATTTCCTACCTATGGAGTTGAAGAGCTTCCTGCTGTTGGCTGTGGAGAGGAGATGTGACGACTGCACCTTATCGGCTATCGGCGGAGTAATGGTCATCATAATCCACATGCCGAGGAACGGTAAGGCCGAATACAGACCGTTCTGGTTCCGAAAAAAATGCAAAAAATTAAATTAAAATCAGCGCAGGCCTTGTAATAACTTCAGATTGAGAGAGATCCAAGGCGGGGAACAAATGAAACATTTCCCCCTTTAAAAATTATTATCACCCCCTGCAACCTCCCCCCCCCCTTTAGTTGTTTTCTGAGCTCACATGCAGTGTAACGACTTACAGTAAACAGACTTAAACACCTGCAAGAAAAATATATGGACAAAAGGCTTCTGACAACAAAGGCGCTCTGTAATCCATCAACTCTGCGGATCCCAGTGCACAATGTTAGCGGCCACCCTGGGTCCCACGGACCTCGAAAACTGGACTCACGGACCCCTCTATGGTCAAGTTTTGATGATATTGTGGAGGTTCTACAGCAAGAGATATTAATAAATGGCTTTCGTGTTTATTGCAATAAAATGGCTTTATCAACGACAATTTCGGAACCCCAAGATTTTGTTTCTTGACGTTGGAATTCACAGAAAGGGGCCGTGCCCCAGCGGGCCAAGTGGTGTCACAAAAGGGGGTTGTGCCCCAACGGGTCAAGTGGTGTCACAGTACGGGGTCGTGCCCCCCCCCTCCCCTCCCCCCCCCTCCGGACCAAGTGGTAGCACATGTGTGTCCAAAAGAAAGCGGGGAGGAGTAGGGGGGGGGGCTAATTCGTTACTCCGGAGTTTCCCACGAGATTAAAAACGTGAAGTTGAGGCCCTGGGTCATTACTTTGTCGCTGTCAGGATTATTGAGTACTTACGGTTGTCATGTCAAAGTGAAGCACCTCGTACATATAGGTTGGTATGTTGGTGAGCATGGTGTAAATGCCCCAGTCTGACGTCACATTGGCTGCAATTATCGCCCACACAGCTGGCGACTTGAGCAAAGACAGCCAAGGTGTTTTCACAGTCTGCAATAACAACAATTGGCGTTTCTCTCTTTTTTTCTTAGGGCATTTTAAAGTACATGTGCACTTCGGTGCGCACATACGCGCGTAAACAAAACCAGATGCTACCAGCGAACAAATTAAAATCGAACTCCCATTTATCATCCTCAAGCCATTAAAGACATATGGTAAATATAAACTATTCAATATGGGAGAAAGACGAGGATTTTACTGCAGTGACTAGAAAAATAAATTTACGATTCCGCATGCTGTGGTTCAGCGCTGGGTTTAAAATGAAAGTTTTGTTTTTATCGATATCCCTTTACAACAACGAATTCAGTAAGAGCACGGAAAAAGTTACTCAAAGGGCACACAAACTTTTTCGCTAGCAAAAAAAAATTGTGTGACTGGAAACTACCTTCTTGCTGTCCGTCTTTTTTGACAGCTGACCGTCCAGGCTTTGCTTGATGTATTGTTTTTCTCCGGCGGTGATGATACGACATGATGACGGCGAGTTTCCGACCAGGAAGATCCAGAGTAGTAGCCAGACCGCTGATAGAATCCCTGTCACGTAAACCCATCACAAACTTACACGTGCCCGCACTTCATCCAGAGCTTTTTTTTTCCTTATGGCATTTAGTTCTTTTTTCGTCTTTGTTTTTGTTTTGTATATTTTATTTATTTATTTATTTTTTGCGGGGGGGGGGGGGGGGGTTGTTTATTATTATGTTTAAATCCCGAAAATTTCTACATGACATTTGACCCCCCCCCCTCCTCCCCCCCCCCCCAAAAAAAAAAATGACTCGGTGAAAGTTGTTGATTCTCCATGTAAAGCTACAGGTCAAGTTTTTCCCAAAAATTATTTATTTTGGAGTAAGTTTATTTTAGTAGTTATTTAGAGCAGCAAAGGACGCCACTCATTCCAACCAACAAAACAGATGACCTCTCAGATATCTGTTATCTGTTATGCATAAAGCGGAGGGATATTATAAAAGGTAGTTCCTCATTTTTAGGAATACTATTTTCGCGGAATCCGCTCTTGGACAGCAACGGAAATAAGGTTATCTCACGCATTCTTCATGCGGAATGCACGCCGTTACCAAAATGCCTCTCTAACTCGAGCGTATATCAGAACCGCTCATCTAACATCATACATCAGAACCGCTCATCTAACATCATACATCAGAACCGCTCATCTAACATCATACATCAGAACCGCTCATCTAACATCATACATCAGAGCCGCTCATCTAACATCATACATCAGAACCGCTCATCTAACATCATACATCAGAACCGCTCATCTAACATCATACATCAGAACCGCTCATCTGACATCATATATCAGAACCGCTCATCTAACATCATACATCAGAACCGCTCATCTAACATCATACATCAGAACCGCTCATCTAACATCATACATCAGAACTGCTCATCTAACATCATATATCAGAACCGCTCATCTAACATCATACATCAGAACCGCTCATCTAACATCATACATCAGAACCGCTCATCTAACATCATACATCAGAACCGCTCATCTAACATCATACATCAGAACCGCTCATCTAACATCATACATCAGAACCGCTCATCTAACATCATACATCAGAACTGCTCATCTAACATCATACATCAGAGCCGCTCATCTAACATCATACATCAGAACCGCTCATCTAACATCATACATCAGAACCGCTCATCTAACATCATACATCAGAACCGCTCATCTAACATCATACATCAGAACCGCTCATCTAACATCATATATCAGAACTGCTCATCTAACATCATACATCAGAACCGCTCATCTAACATCATACATCAGAACCGCTCATCTAACATCATACATCAGAACCGCTCATCTAACATCATACATCAGAACCGCTCATCTAACATCATACATCAGAACCACTCATCTGACATCGATTTTACCGATTTCCGGAAGTTATTCAGACATTTGTTTTTTTTCCCCTAACACAATAAAATCTTAACTGCGTTTAAACTCCAAGTGCCTGCGTCATACTTTACAAAAAGATGAATTGGCGCTAACAGCGGTCTTTTCTTTCAAATATCGGCATGTAAAAAGTTTATGAAAGTCTATTAAAGTCGATACCGGCGCTTACAATGCAAAACCTTAGGTGCAAAATGAGGTTTATGTCAATATGAAAACGTTATCTCTCAAAGCGTTGACATAGCACATACTTTCAAGTGCCTCTTGGCTTTTGAATTAACAGATGCAGGGAGAAAGGGGAAGAAACATCAAGATTACATTGTACTTTTGAACTTACCAAATAAATAGAAGATGCCGTCCCAGCCGTCGGAGAAACCGCTGTTACAGAGAAGTCCGCTGGCTGGTAGTGCCACCACATTGCCGAGGGAAAAACCTAGCCAAGTTCATAGATAGGAGAAAAATAAAACGGATTCAGTTTACAAGAACAAAGGCCCCAAGAAGCCTGCACAGTTGGCGGCCATAGCTTATCAGTTTCCGACGGGTGCTTTAAGACATCTCCGCACCCATGAAACTGCACTTTAACCGGTGCAAATGCTATTCGTTAACCGTTAAAAAGCATTAAAAAAAAAAACAGAAAAGAAATATCTTCAAGAGAGGACATTGCATTCGCCACTTAAACGCGGATTGTTCATTCCGAAGCATAAATTCTTGGTCTTCCTTATGATTCTGAAATCTGAAGTGGCTAGGTTAAGTCTTGAGAAAAGCCACAGTCAAAATCGAACAGTTTGGACACAGCACGTGACCTGGACGTGAAGATATTATCAGAATATGTAAATACTGCAAATGTCTTGTTATTATGTTTCTGTTGCGAAATTTTCGAATGTCATTGCACTGTTTCTCCGGCCTAGATAAACCATCTTATATTCAAGCTTCTCCTGTGCATCGGGTGTAACTGAGTTTGAAAACCTCCAGCCATGCCAAAGGAATAGTTTTTTTTTTCTAGTGTTCTTCATACTAAAGCATGGTGAAAGAAAAACACGGCAACACCTGTGCTATTTTGTCTCCTGGCGTAAAATACGTGTGAAAGTGCTAAGATTCTCACGTACAATTAGAAGTACACCCACACCATATAATATATGTTATCGGTCAAGCGAGGCTGTGTAGAGTGGAAGGTTTACATTTATTTGGGAGGTAGCCTCTTATTTCAATGGCTTTGACAAGTCTGAGCAGCAAGACCGTGGTTTGGATTACGCCCCAGATGTACTACGGCCCAGTTGTCCTGCGGTCCAGCTGTTCTACGATTTTATATTCCTAGTTGTCCTGCGATCCAGCTGTTCCACGATTTTACATTCCCAGTTATCCTGTGGTCCAGCTGTTCTAAGATTTTACATTCCCAGTTGTCCTGCGGTCCAGCTGTTCTACGACTTTACATTCCCAGTTGTCCTGCGGTCCAGCTTTTCTAATATTTTACATTTCCAGTTGTCCTGCGGTCCAGCTGTTCTACGATTTACATCCACAGTTGTCCTACGGTCCAGCTATTCTACGATTTTACATTCCCGGTTGTCCTGCAGTCCAGCTGTTCTACGATTTTACATTCCCAGTTGTCCTGCGGTCCAGCTGTTCTACGATTTTACATTCCTAGTTGTCCTGCGGTCCAGCTGTTCTACCGTTTTGTATTCCCAGCTGGTCTACGATTTGGGATTCCCAGTTGGTCTACGATTTGGGGTTGGTCTACGATTTGGGATTCCATGATTGATTACGAGTTTGCATGTCCACGTCAAGAAATGGGTTCTGGAGTCAGTTACATTTTCTTGAGTCAAGAATTTCACACGTTTGTTATTTTTTTTTCTAATAAATGGGCCTTTCAATGTATTTGTCATTTATCGTGATTTTAGAACAATTGATTTAATTGCAATTGTACATCAAATATCCTTTCCTTGACAAACCTTAAGTGCATTTCAATCAGGGTCGAGATTTCGCGGTCGCCCGGTCGCCCGTGGCGACCAACTTTTGGCTCGGGCGACCAACTTTTTCAAGCTGGTCGCCCGAGTGGCGACTAACATTTTTCTGAGTAGTTTCAGGTAAATTTTGCAAAAATTGCGCCGGGCCACTAACATTTGTGCCGGGCGAGTAACTTTTTAAAGTTGGTCGCCCTTCGGGCGACCAGACAATTGTACGAAGTCTCAACCCTGTTTCAATAGAAAAGCGGAGATGTAATTGCAATTGTGTTTATTCTGAAATAAGGGCGTAACTTACCTGCGTAGGCGATTCCTGTTAACAGAGACCTTTCGAGCGGCGGTGCCCACTGCCCCAGCATGCAGTGCGTTGCTGGAAATATCCCTCCCTGAAATCACAGCGCAAACTTGGTTCGTTAAATTCGTAACCATCCACTCCAACCCACCCACCTAACCATAATATGTGAAAGATGAGATCACAGAAAGGAAACAACATTAGGATCGTTGTAATGGGATAAACACAAATGCTCATTGATTGTGAGGTTAACAAGTGGGTCAGTGAAACTGACTATGTCCCCCGCCGTACAATCCCAGTATTTGATTTTGTTAGATTGGACTACAACCCTTCGTTTCATATTCGTGAATTTTAAAATTCCAGCCGGGCCAATGTCCTTGGGCCAACATGGCTCATTTACAATACCAATTCTTGTTACCACCCATACTACCTATGTGTATAACATTTTGCCAATTGTTTCAAAAATATGTAGGCTTGAGTGTGTTAGCAAACTCATTCCAGTATGTAAGGGTTGTGAAAATTTGTGTGAAGTTCAGCTGGGCCAATGTCTTTGGGTCGATAGGGCCCATTTACAATACCAATCCTTGTTCGTTCCAGTACTAACCATATATACAATATCTTAACAATCGGTGGAAAAATGTAGGCTTGAGTGTGTTAACAAACTCATTCGACTGAGTAAGGATTGGGAAAATTTGTGAAGTTCAGCTGGGCCAATGTCCTTGGGCCGACATGGCTCAATTACAATACCGATCCTTGTTCGTTCCAGTACTACCCATATATACAATATCTTAACAATCGGTGGAAAAATGTAGGCTTGAGTGTGTTAACAAAAAAGGTGTTGACAGACGGACAGACAGACGGACAGACAAACCCGAAAACTATAGTCCCCCGGCGGGGGACTAATAATTAAGCCAGGATGCTTATAGGCGGAAGGGTGTTGAAGCTATACACTGCCTTAAAAGAATTACTTAGAGAAATGATTGCGTTCACTTCTCAAGCCGTGCTGATACGTCGGACACCATCGTAACACCAACAACAAAATGTACTTGAATATTTAGCATATGTTTTACATATTTAAAGTCAAAGAAGTATTTCTGACAAATCAGAATTTAGGTCAACACTTTTAACTACTGGTCAACAATACATTCTTGATGACTCAAAATAAGTCAATAGATGCTTTGTCACAAAACTTAATTGGCGTTTCGAGCACAAATAAATACGCGTATCCATCAACATTAAACAACTATTTACATGGGAATCGGCCAATCAAACTGCAGCATTTAAACAAATTATGTAATCTGTACTATTACTTTTGTCGCGACTCATTTTGTCCCCATCTATGTAAACATATCGGACATCCATACTCACCGATCCTAAACCAACGAGCGCCCTCGTGGCTATGAGCACTCCGTAGTGCGCCCTGGCGGCGATCGGAGTAATTAGGGTACCAGCGGTGCTGATGGCGTACATGACGGCGAACACCCACTTGCCGCTGTAGCGCTCGGCCAGGATTCCGGCGGGCACTTGCGAGATGAGGTAGCCGTAGAAGAACGAGCCCAGGACGTTGCCCTGCACTTGTTTCGACCATACAAATGGCCCATCCTGTTGTCAACAAGTCAACGAACTTAAGAGTTTTTCTAAATATCGGGGTTTCTTTGCACAAGTTTATTTTCAAACACAAAACCTCAGTCAGTGATCACCGACTCCACTGGTAGTATTAACGGATGCTAAATTAGACTAAACAAAAATTACCAACGTGATTTGATTCGAATACCACATTTTCCAAATTGCCTCAGCCCCACAAGTACTTCTCTGTCTAAAGATTGACTCATAACTTTAAAGGCTCAAGTCTTCCAAACCTATAAAATCAGCCGTTCTCTTCCTAAAGCCAAAGAACTGTGTATATCAGAAAAAACTGTTAGAGATAGAGCGGCGTTGACACCAAAATGAGGGGATTTACTCCAATGTAGGACGAGGGGTGGGGTGATTCATAGGTACCATACTATGAGATTTGTTTTTTTCAGCGCGAGTAGTTTTACAACAATATAGCGGAATTCGGTCTCGTTTCTCTGCATTCACGCTCGCTCAATAGTTGTGCGTTTCTCGTTGGGTATGAACGACAGTCAACAATGGTACTTATTGTCGCAGACCAAAGTTCATACACACACAATAGAAGGAAAAATGCTAGGAAGGGTAATGGCATTGAAACAGCAAGGAAAACTGAACTAAGTGACGCATGTTTTGGTCATGAAAATTGTAAGAAAATAAGAAATTAACCGTAAAAACAAGGATGTTTTAAACAAAATATGTTGTTAGGCGCGACAAGTTCCCATAGGAGACTATTCTATTTGGTCCTTTTTACAAAACTGTTCAGTCAGACTTCCTGTAAATGTGTAAATAATCTGAAATAACGCCCCGATCTGGTTTCTGTCTGACGCAACACCATATACAATGATACTAGTTTATGAAATGTTAACCGGAAACGACCTGCAATAAGTCAAAGTAGCTGCCCCATTCTGTTGGTCCCATACAGGAGAAACAAACAAGCCATCCTGGAAGGCGCAGACCCCAACCGGACACAATAATCAGTCAAGCGCAAAAAATTTCTAAGTTTCCGCATTTTTTTTTTTAATTTTTCGAGAAATCCAAAAATAACGCACAAACCCACTACTTTGTCTTTCTGTGTGCAAAAGGAAATTAAAATCGGTTGAACGGTGCCAGTGATATAGCGCGTACAAAAAACGGACGGACGGGCGGACGGACAGACGGACTGACAAAGGTCAATCCTATCGAACCTTCTGGGTTCACCCAGTTGGGGGTCTAAAAAAAGTGAGAAGGACCATTTGGAGTGCTAGTTCTTTCCCTCTCCCACCCCCGCCGCCTACACACACCCCCGCGCCGGGAACGGGCAAGTTCTTCACTCTCGAGGCGTTCGGGTATGAGAACGGAGAATTAGTCGCCTACAACTGACCTTGACTTCTTTATCCGACGCCTGTAAATCACACTGCTCCGTCTCGTCGTGTTTACTTCCCTCCGAGTCCGACTCCGACAAGTTGTAATTCTGACCGTTCGCCGCATACAAATTCTAAATACAAACGCCGAATAACAAAATAAACAGGACAGTAAGTTGGCGCAAAGACATAGTTATTGTGTGAATGCGCCGCTATACGGGTTTTTAAAGGAATGAAGTCGATTAAAACGAATACAGCACACGCCTGATCGAGTTCAGGGGAGGACAGGCGAGGCAAGGCGAGGGGCGGGGAGGGGAGGGGCGGGGAGGGGAGGGACAGCGATAGCGAGAGATGTCATAGATCTAAGGGCGTCAAGAAGGGATCGCGTTTACGAGTGATTTCACATGCAATACTATTGTTATTGTTTCAATAATAGGCCCAATTCGGACTCCTTGATTAAGGCACAACGAGAATTGACACAGTTTTATTTGATTGTTCAGATATGCCACACAAAAGATGCTTTGTTTCTGATCCGGTCATTGTTTGTTATTGTTAAATCTATTTATCAAGACAAGTGCGTGATACACAAAGCTTTGATTTTAGTCCAGCTTTCCCCGGATCCAGGGCTCTGTGGACTGTTCGGCTCAACAAGGATCACGTGTGGCAACAAGGATCACGTGTGCCAACAAGGATCACGTGTGCCAACATGGATCACGTACGGCAACATGGATCACGAATGCACAATTTTGTGAATGATGCGCGCACAGTTAAATGACCTCACACCGGTGTCGCGGCGCAACACCGATGCCACTGTGACTTGGTAGTGACGTCACAAATGACATCATCACACAGCTTTTTATACTAGAGCGTCAGTGAGACACGATACCCCTGTGTAACGCTGTGTTTTTTATGCTCGCGAGTTGCTGTGATAACCGATTTATATTGCGCTATCTAATCTATTTAATCTATTTATAATTCGCTATCTACCTCTGTTCTGTACAAAGTGCTGTTTCCGCTCATGTCCGTGCTCACGTCCGCCTCCCTCATCTGCCGTACAGCTGTTTGGTTTACCATACACACGATGGCGACGCTCATACCGACGCGCTGGGAGTAGAGGAAGATGAAGCCGAAGAATGCGAGGACCGACAGCCAGATGCGACACCTCCGCCATACCGGGGCGTCCACATTCCCTGATAAAAACAAAGCACATGATAAACTAGAGCAGTGTGCGTAGCCCACATATTCCCCACAGCCCTTCTCGCCCCCCCCCCCCCCCACCCATCAGTAAAACACGGCCACCAATAGTCAATCAAGAGCTGAAATTTTCTAAGTCCAACTGGTCCATCTTCCTTGGACGAACCTGGCCCATTTACAATACTGATCTGTGTTTGTTACCATATAAGCTACATACCAATTTTCATTAATATCCTTGCAGCAGTTTTTTAAGTTATCGTGTTACAAGCTCTTGAATACAGACCGAGAGACCGACCGACAGACAGACACGAGGTCGATCGCATATATTCCCCCAGTGGCCGTTGAGATCATAGCCCCTAACCGGAATTGACAACCCACGATGGCGGCTATTGTGACTTTGAAACTGAGTCAAGGTCAAAAGACGAATAAGGTGCACCTCCCCACTACGATAATGATCTATATACCAAGGAAACGGAGTACCAGTGCACGAGTAACAGCCGGCGATGGACGGACGGGCGGGCACACAGACGGACAACACCAAACCTATACCTCCCCCCTAAAGCCCCGGTTTATTGCTAACTAAAGGTTGATTCTACATCGATTCGCTTTTGATCAATTTACGATAAAGCGCCAAAAACCGCCAAAAAGTTCAAGACGATCAGTTATTCATCTAAAATCGTGAAGAAAGTAGGCCACACCAAGCATTTTAAAAACCGGTAGTGAAAATATACAAAAGGTCGCCATTTGCTCTATTTCCGGGCAATCCCCCGAAAGATTAAATTTAGGAGAGGACTAACCTTAAACCACTCCCGTCAAACTTGAAAGCAACAAGTATTTGTGAAACACACGCAGGCCCCAACCCCCCCCCCCCCCCCCCCCAAATTCATAGGGGTATAAAGCGATGACGGACAGACGGACAGACTGACGGACGGACGGACAGACTGACGGACGGACACCCCAAACCTATAGGCCCCAATCCGAAGGGTTGGGGCCTAAAAAACTGAATACGGCATCAGGCCAATTTTTCAAAGATCGCAAAAAAAAGTATTTTTTTCAAAGGAAAGATCGGCAGTACAAAACTTTTCGGACATACAGAAGTAATTCAAGGAAATCCGCAGGAGAAACGCATTTTGGAAGACACCTCCCAAAGTGTTTAAAATGCTGCCATTTGACCAATTTTTGGCAGTTGGACAAAAAATAACTTCTGTAAGGAAAGACTCTCCCAGGAAACATTCGCACAAAATTTGAAAACGACCCTATCAAAACTGTGGGATAGTAAGCACTCTGATAAATGGACCCCTAACCGGTTAAAATGCAGCCATTTCTCAAGACAAAACTACCCAGGGAACAGCAGGACGACGTCGACTGGCCTGAAAAAGGCCGACGTTGGACCAGTTTTGGAAGAAAAAAATTAATCGACAGAACTATTTAGGGAACATTCGTGTAAAATGTAAAAGGAACCTCGATAAAAACTGAACAATTGTGAATAGAAGTTTACATGCGTTACGTACGACGTATGACCCCATCCCACTGAATGGACTAGACCAGTCTGACAATCTCAGCCGCTGCGGACATAATTAACACTTGACAAGCCTTTGGCTTGCAAGGGTTATATGAATTTGTGCGAGCAAAATTCGTCCTTCTTTTTTCTTCTTGACACTTTTCCCGATTTTTTGTGTCTTCTTCTTCTTCTTCTTCTTCCCTGACACTATGGGCCCTACGACCATGAAACTTGGGACTTATGAAGGGCTTTATCTGAACGTGTACATGTCACTTTTTATTTTCGTGTTCGATTTCGTTTTCTTTGTTAAAACGCCATGTGAAGAGATTGTATTGTTTGCAAGTAAATGCAGAGCACATCACAGAACACACAGTTGCTCAGCTTTGTGCGAGCTCTCACTGCGTAAATAGATAACACGGCGTATGCCTGATCAGTCAATAAAACCCTAAGTCAACAAAAACCAAACACTACTCGGCTTATAAGACGTATTCAAGTTGTGTTGTTTGTAATATATTATTCAAGAAATAACCCATTGAAGGAATTATTTTTGCGTTTTAATTTTTGTCCAGTGTTTAACATTTCGCTAGCGAGATGAGGTTCTAGTTCAGATATCATGTCTAATCGACATAATGTCATGACATTTCAATGAGACGCCTATCGACCGTTAGAATCATGTGTTGTCGTCGGGTGTAGGAAGGGAGTCGAGTTTCATTTTCTTTTCTTTTTTTTTTTTTTTTGGGGGGGGGGGGGTTCTGTCTGCCAGTTAAAGAAAGAATTTGACCCAGTAGTTCACCCACATGTGGTGCCAACGGATTTACAAATATGTGACTGCGTTTTGAAATGGCCTACCCACTGGGACGTCATCCGCTGGCGAAAAACATTAGGTCAGAAAGCGACAACCCGCCCCCTCCCCCCTCCCTCTCCGCCAAAGGTGTTTACGTGCATTATTAAATGAATTAATGAGTATTTTAACACATTGATGGGTACACAGCTATGCGTAAGTGCTTGTGTTGGTGTGTGCATTTTGGACGGGTTCTTTGTGCGGTTATTTTTCAGGCTGGAATATGTTATCAATAACCCGGAACAAAAGCTCAAACCCCCCCCCCCCCCCAAAACAAAAACCGACAGCCGCGCACCATTAATTCCTCCCAGGACGTTGTCATTTGCATGCTTTTGGAAATTACTCGTTGTTATACCTATATATAAAAGGGAAATTTTATGTTATATAAAAGGAAGTTAATTTTACATGCTCTCAAATGATAGCTTCGGGAGTCCTAAAATTAACCATATATTGGTTTAATCTTCAAGTGTTCACTTAAGGAGTTTACGACATCAAACACGCATTACGCAAGTGACGCAATTTTATTACCTATTTTTGTTTCCTAAGACTGATTTCGTTTAATAGGAGGACCTTTGATGACCATATACAAAAGCGTCCCTGTGGAATTCAAACAATTCTTTTTCAGTCCCTTTTTAACCATTGGTTTATATGGGACCAGATTTTATTGCACGGCGCATGAAAATTGTTTTCATACAGGAATATCTCAGAGCGGCATATGTTTTGCTATGTGTTGCGTAGGAGTGTTATAGACATAAAGGCTAAACGAGACAGAAACAAAAACATACTCGTAAAACTACACTGAGAACACCCCCCCCCCCAAAAAAAAAATGATCAAACTGCACCGAGAACATCCCCGATTTTTTTCCACGAAACAAGCAAAAACCCCACAGACACCGGATGTAAGAACATCGATGAAAAAAAAAAAACCTGCGGTTGGTTTGATTATTTACATTTAAAACGGGCGAGTGGCGTGTAACTCTGCCTGCCCACCTTCACAGTTAATTCTTGTCTAAACACTTGGCGTCTCCGCCGAGTGGTTGCTAATCTCACTGGTCATCTCTTGATTCTTATCTAAACACTGGGCGTCTCTGGCAGTTTACTAGCCATCTCCTAATTGTTGTTTAAACACTGGGCGTCTTCGCCGTCGAAATATTGTTTGTTAAATGTCGCTGACCATCTGTTACTCTTGTCAGTACGGATTAATGCGTGTGTTTTAAAAAGGGGCTTCCTTTCTCTCCTTTCTCATTCGCAATCTGCAAGCGCAGCATTAACAGCTTTTAGCAGAGAAAACTACCATCGCAATCTGCAAGCGCAAAAAAACAACAGTTTTTGAAAAAGAAAAACCCGCCACCCACCCCTGTCCCCTTACATTTTAAGGTTTTTTGTCTTATTGGTAGTATGTGTAGTGGACAAAGTTATGTTCAACACCTACTTAAGGTTTTGAAATTGTTGCTATGTTTTGTTGCTATTCGCGAACTTTATGCCATTAAAGAAATGACTACCCAAACCAGTCTTTGTTTTATTTAGCAGCGTGTTAGAGACAAGGGAAAAAAAAAGAGCGCGCCTAGCATAATCGAACCGTGATTTAATTGCTAATGTTACAAGGCGGGCGCCAAAGAAGTTTTAAAGACATAAAGGCTAAACGAGACAGAAACAAAAACATACTCGTAAAACTACACTGAGAACACCCCCCCCCCCCAAAAAAAAAAAAATGATCAAACTGCACCGAGAACATCCCCGATTTTTTTCCACGAAACAAGCAAAAACCCCACAGACACCGGATGTAAGAACATCGATGAAAAAAAAAAAACCTGCGGTTGAGATTGGCGGGTATATTCTTATGTTAGAATAACAATATTTGTCTAACGCGTGTTTTTCTTACATGGTGTACCATTTTTAATTGTTGCCCTGGCAACCGGTGCACTGCACTGTGCTGACACGAAGACCAGCTCAAACCGGTTACTAATGGAGTACCATTTTATTGTACTCGTCTGCCATTATGAGCTTACTAAAATACACACTCAGTTTCGAGTGTTTCCAATAGCAACCCAGTGTTGAAGGCATGGTCTCGATTGGTTCCACCCCTTTTCGTCCCCCCCTCCCCATCAAGTGATTTCTATGATGGATATTGTATTACCCCTTTCACCTCCCTGCCCCCCCCCCCCCCGCCCCCGTCCCACAGCAACATACGTACGCAACCATCTGTACTTGACAGTTTGGCAACGCTGCAGCATTCTGAGTAGATTTGACTCTTCCGGCTGTTGTTATCATTATTACTTGTGTGTACCGAGTACTGCTATGCAGTCGTCACTTCAAACCCCCTCCCCCTCCCCGCCAGCGGTATTGATCGTAAATTCCTAGAAAACGGCCAACACGCGGATCTTGTAATCAGGAATGCGGCTTGTTTACCAGTGTGGCACGGTGCAAATTTACCCCGTGGAACAAAAAAAAAACAAAAAACACTGGACTAAAAGCTGCATAATACCGATCGAGAAAAGCCACCTTTCTACCAAGTTACAACATTATACCGTAGCTGTTTCCACAAATGTCACTGCCTTACTCAAAACTTGATTATTGATTTGTGTGATAATTCGTAAAAAATGTAACGAAAGCTGTACTTACCAACTTTTGAGTAAACCGTGTCGGTCATGTCCGATGTACAAAATAAATATTTAGTTTATATATGTTTCTGCTGGAAATTATCCTTTTCGTTTACAATTTTGTGGCAGAGAAAACTCGTGCGTCTTAATTCGACACTCTACAATATATGATGCAATGTTTGTCTACCCACGTGGCCTATTTCAATCAAACAAAAGCTCGCATTGATTTGATCGTGGCAGTGGCAATACTGCACAGCGAAACGTGCACCGAATGGCGAGGTTAAATCGCACTGTGTTTGTCTTGCTTGGGCAGAAAATGAATGCAGATCGTTGATTGAGCCGCGCATGTATAAAGGAATTGCTCCTGTCTGAATTAAAGGATTTCACCAATGCTCGATTCTGTATGGCATTGGCCATTATATACAGACACATGACAAGTAAACAATTAAGCCGTTGCGTCATGCAAGCGGGATACGCCAACGAGGCATGAGAGAAAAGGCGACCTGAGTAACCGAGCGGGTGGGGATGGGAGGGGCAACATTGACTGAAGTTAATTTTCTTCAAAAAAAAAAAAAAAAAAACAAGGAAGAATGAGAAAAAAAAAACATTTTGCTTCATTTATTTTTAAAATAACGCCCAAATGAAGCTAGGGTGCTAAATTGAAATATTACCACCTGGTAAACGGTAATCTGCCCCTGGTAATGTGCCCCCCCCGGTAATGTGCCCCCCGACAATCTGCCCCCCGGTAATCTGCCCCCCCCCCCTCAAATTTTCAATACTATAGGTATTACCCCCCCCCCCTTTTTATGGGCTTTTTTATCTGCACACTTAATGCTTAGTTATAGCTTACAGTAATTAGTTAAATATATGTGAACTGAATTTGACGTTTCGCATCTAAAATGTAATTCTTGTTATTGTGAATATATTATTCATATCTAAAATTACTTTACAAAGTATTAAAATGCCTATAACATTTCCTTGACGCTCCAATATAAGACATTCTTAAAAATTGATATAATAACGTTCTTATAAAAAACGTTTGTTTTTGGTTTGTTTTCGGTTCTTTAAAAATCAGTTTCAATAATGTTCTAATACCATACGTTTGTTTTTGGTTTGGAAAAAAACGTTTTTATTTGGTTGGTAAATGTAACGTTTTTACAACCAAATTAGGTTTGATTTTGGTTTGTAAAATAACGTTTTTATTTGGTTGCTGAATATGCTGAGTATTAAAATGCCTTTTTACTTCGTAAAAGCTCCGAATTCGCTTATCTCCACTTTTATACGGGTTTTCTCGCAAAACTCTAAGAATCACGCACTCAGAAACTAAAATTTTCTACTTATGACTCGAATAGTCCCGTCGTTGGTCTCAGCCAATCAGCATCCTTGGTCATTGTTACCAAGCCTCATTCTCGTATTGCGTGCGGTTACCAACCACACGCGTTTCTAGACTAGGAAAATTTTCTGGTTTTCCTACCGTCAGTTTAAGGTAAATTTTCTCCGCAAATACGTTTTTGGTTGCCTTTTACAGTCTTTCATGGATGTTTAGAGGCGAAGGCTTGTCAGCTCGCGTAATTTGGAGATTTTTGCCTTCGTACGCTTCTGCTAGTATTCTGAGTTTGCATCACGGGGGTTTCGAATGTTTTCCCCGAGAAGTGTTACTCGTAGTCTCCACGTTTTTACTAGTATGGGCGTACGCCCCTGATCCTTAGGAAGCACAGGTCATTTTAGTCGCTGAGTACTGTTTTGTTCCTAAGCTACTTCCACGCCTGGGTCCTAACCAGGCCGAGCTGCGTACTCCAGGCTTGCTGACAGGATTCCAGCTTCTCCAGTGCAGTGTGGAGTTGCTTGGAACCGCCTGGCGCAGAGGGGCTAGTGTTCAGCCTCTGGATCACCTCCCTTGCTCTACGGAACTTCAGTTCTCCACTCTACCTAGGACGTTCTGCGTTCTAGGCGTAGTGGGGTGCGGAGTGCCATCTCGGTGCTCGGTTCTGCGCAAGGCTTTGTTACCAAGAACCATCTCGGTGCTTGGTAACTTTCAGGTACCAACGGCTTACCAAGCACCCAAGCTTGGTAATTCTGGGTCTAGACGCCAGGACCCAAGCGCCTTCTCGGTTCTTGGCTCCTGGTACTTGACCGAGCTTGGTACAATTTAGCTGCGCACTGCGTCTCCCCTGCGTCCCTACGCACTTGGTACGCCTGGGTATTGGCTTGGTGGTAAATAGCTTGGTTCAGTCAGTCCTCAAACTGGAATGAGAGTTCCTTGAGTTGGGATTGTTATTTACACTCGTTTCTTGTCTTTTCCAGGAATGACGGAAGCCAGTCTGCACCACAGCAAGTCGCAGATCTCCTGCGTCCACCCGGCTTCAGCAGCCAACCCTCACTCACTCTGCGATCGGTGCAGGAGAGACAGAGATATTCCGCTGTGCGATGCCCTACACACCTGCAAGGAGTGCGCACACCTTTCCCCCCAGGGCTGGGACGCTCTGGAGAAGGTGCGCGCTAAGAACATTAAGCGTAGGGTACGTCGGAAAGTGCAGTCCTTATCCCTGGACGTACCGAGAGCCGGGTCGGTAGTGACTGGGCAAGTTTCTTCGCCGGTGCGAGCGGATAGAGATGTGGAGTCGGACTTCGACTTACCTCGTAAGAAGAAGAGATTCAAATCCCTAACCTCGCGTTTAGGGACCGAGCTGGACCTACCCAGGACGAGCTCGAGTACTGTGCTGGATAAGACTTGGCCATTCTCATTCAAAGGGATGGGTAAAGTGATTCCGGAGGCTCCTACCCTCGCGTCCCCCCCGTCTGTTCCTGCCGTGAAAGAGAGTGTAACCATCACGCATGCGAAGTCGGGGGCATGTTTTACCAGCAGTATGGGAGAGTTTGGTATTCCTCCACGCCCGGACTCTGCCCCGGTACAAATTGCGGACACCCCTCCACTGCCTCCAACTGAGACTTTGAACATTTCTTCGTTTCTAGCGATGCAGTCCAATCTCCAGAGACAGATCGAGGACCTGCAGGAAGCGCTGCTCTCTAAGCCGGAACAAAGACGCAGACAGGCACCCACGGCGACCATATCTCGCCCACCGGAGGATCCCCCAGTACTGTCGGTGTCTACTGCCGCCCCCGCTTGCCAGCAGCAAGAGTTAGACACGAAGGATACCTTGGAAACTATCACCCTCAGCGAGAGTGAGTCTGGAGATATCCCCCCGTCGGGCCAGATCTCTCTTACACAACACGCGGAGGAGGACGAAGAACTCGCGCCATTGGATACTTCACCCCTGGAAGCGATACCCAAGAACAGGGAGAGAGCTATTTATACCCCAGTTTCGGGCGCGGTCATGAAGGAAGAACCGGGTCTATCGGCGCATGAAGGGGGGAGTTCGGAGGACTCGGGAGAAGATGGTGACGCTGAAGAAGACTCGCCAACCAGTTTTTTCCCTTCGGTGCAGTTCCCTCTCCGCTCCACAGACCCAATTCTTTCTCCGGGCAAAGGCCAACGTCTGTGGAAGGACCCGGCAGCAGCGGGGAGACGTCCGATTCGTACCCCGTCCCCACCTGAGTTCTGCCAGGAGTCGGAGGCACCTTTCTCGCCCCCGGGAGAGTCGGTAACCCCTGAGGACGTACCGTTCCGGGATGCGGTTCAGGAGATCGCCAGGCTGGCTGGGATAGAATGTGGTCGCCCAGTGTCGGACAGAGAGGACCCACCTATCAGGATGACGTCGCAGGCCTCCCTTCCCCAGCCGGAAGCGTTTGTGGCTCTTACCACCAGCGAGGGAGTGGCCAACGCCTTGTCGGTGCGTTGCCGGGAGTTCAAGCGACTGGACGCAACCGAGGGGCGTGTACTGTCACGTCTCCACCCCTCCAAGCACTGTACAGTGAAACAGGGCCCTTACCGTTCCTCAGACGATCTCATACCCCTGGAAGCTTTAGAGCAACCCACCAAACGTACGGTATGGATGCCTTCGGTGCGACAAGACTCAGATATCCCTCTGGTAGAGAAAGACGCGAAGGCCATCGAGGGTGCAGCCAGGCACATTTTGAACGTTATGTCTTTCCAGGACCACACCCTGAGTGCCTTGAAGAGACGTTTGGATGAGCTGAGTCTGTCAGACCCGGTGGCACTTAAGCTCCTGGAGTGCCTGGCCCTAGCTACCAGGGATGTGGTGAAGCTGGCTACGTACCTGACCTCCTCGCTAGTGTTCCTGCGACGTGATGCGTTCCTACAACACTGTTGGTCGAGTGTCAAGGGCCTCCGTGATCTACGCCACGCTCCTATTCTTGGCCAGAAGGAACTGTTTCCCCCCGAGGAGATCGAGAGGGTTCACCAGGAGAGCCGATCACTTTCACAGGACCTAGCTCTCATGGCAAGAGCACCGAGGCAGTTCGCGCGGCCGCAGAAGTGCCAGTACTCGCAGCCCCCGCGCCGAGACAGGTCGAGGTCAAACAGCAATGCCAGGTCTTCTCCCCCGAAGAAGCCGAGGCAGCAGGGCAACGGCAAGACCCCTCCGAGGGCCTCGCCACAGTGCAGGTAGCAATCAATCAAAGTATCTCTCAGAGGGGAGCGCCTCGTCTCTAAGAGATAGTTTTACCAGGTCAAAAGACGAGGAGGGCTTCCAGCCCTTCAGCGACTGTTGGCTCGTAGGAGGCAGGCTAGGCAGGTTCTGGCAGGCTTGGCGGGACATGGGTGCTCCAAGGAAGGTAGTGCGCTGGTTGAGAGAGGGTTACGCACTCCCGTTCAAACGGGACCGACACGGGCACGTTCCACCCATACCCCTCCGCGACCTGGCCCCAAGCTGCCTGATCGCCTCTTACGATACAAACTCGCCAAAGCACCGAGCCCTACGCTCGATGGTGGAAGACTTAGTGAGCAAAGGGGCCGTAAGGGTGATGCCAGGAAATCAGAAAGGGTTTTTCAGCCGGGTCTTCCTGGTGCCCAAGAAATCGGGGGGTTGGCGTCTAGTCATAGATCTATCCTCTCTGAATCAATTTCTCCATGTGACCCCGTTTCAGATGGATACGGCTCAGGTTATAAAGAGTTCCCTGGGGAGGGACATGTGGGGCACGTCCGTAGATTTGTCAGACGCGTACCTACACGTGCCTTTACATCCCGCCGCCAGGAAGTATCTATGCTTCCAGGTAGGGGAGAAAAGGTTTTGGTTCCGAGCCCTCCCATTCGGTCTCTCTACGGCTCCCTTTGTCTTCACCAAAATCATGAGAGTATTAAAGGCGTGGGCCCGAGTTCAAGGTATGTTGGTCTTCCAGTACCTAGACGATTGGTTCGTAGCCCATCGCGACCGAGCCACGGTAAGTCGTCAAACGCAGGTCTTGGTCGACCAAGCAACGAAGGTGGGTCTCATGGTCAACCGAGACAAGTCAGAACTGAGTCCAAAACAGGTAATGGTGTTTTTAGGGGAAAGATGGGATCTGAGACTGGCAAGAGCCTTTCCCACTGCCGAACGAAGAGAAAGAATCCGTACGGGCGTCGGATCCATTCAGCCAGGTGCCAAGGTGAGTTTGGTAAAGATGAAGTCCCTGCTGGGTTGTCTAGTGGCCACAGAGAAGACGGTTCCCCTAGGGAAGCTGCATTACAGGCCTTTCCAGGCGGGGGTCAGGCGGGCTTTACGCCACGGCAGACACCCCAGAGCTGTGATGTCTCTGTCGGCAGAGGCCTACCAAGAACTAACTTGGTGGTGCGACGACCGGGTCATGAGCGAAGGGGTACCCTTCACAGCCCCGCCTCCGGAAATAGAAGTGCAAACCGACGCTTCCCTATCCGGCTGGGGGATTCATTTCCAGGGCAGAATGTGGCAAGGCCAGTGGTCAAAACAGGTAAAAGATCACCACATAAATTGGTTAGAGTTACAGGTGGTGTGGATAGCCTTAAACGACCTTACCCCCGTCCTGGAGGGAAGACGTGTGGAGTTTCATCTGGACAACTCCACCGCAGTAGCATACTTGAACAAACAGGGCGGTACCAGGTCAAACCAACTCACGATGCTCGCCGGAGACATTCTGAAGTTCGCCCGGGAGAAGAAGATAGGTCTTTCAGCCCGACACTTGGCAGGGTCGCTGAATGTGTTGGCGGACCTAGCTTCCAGGGTCGGTCAGGTTATACACACGGAGTGGTGCCTGGCCCCCCGCTCCTTCGAGTGGGTGACCAAGCACTCTCCATGGGGGAGACCGACCTTTGATTTGTTTGCGAACTCCCTCACGAAAAAGTTGCCAAGGTATGTCTCCCCATGCCCCGACCCCAAGGCCTGGGCAATCAACGCCCTAACGTGCCAGTGGCCGAGGAACGAAGTCCTGTATGCCTTTCCCCACAACCCGTTCTGCTTCGGTTGGCACAGGGCTTAGCGGCGCGCGGACCGTTTCGCCTCCTTCTGATAGCCCCATGGGCACCCGAGGCTCCTTGGTTCCCCCTCCTAGTCAAGTACACGGCCAGCCCTCCGGTGAGGCTACCCTGCCACCCGGAGATCCTAGCGCAACCCCACTGGTTGTACTTCCATCCGAGCCCTCACCTCCTGGACCTACACCTGTGGTGCCTGTCCCTTCTCTGTTAGAGAAACAAGGTTTTTCCAGAGAAGTGAGAGAAAAAATGTTGAATAGCCACAGAGAGTCCACGGCGAGGGTTTATCGAGCACAGTGGAACAGGTTCGCTGGCTGGTGCTCCAAAGCCCAGCTAGATCCGTTCCAAGCCACGCCAGCAGTAGTGGCAGACTTCCTGGATCACCTGTTCACGACCGAACACCTGAAAGTGGGTTCGATCGAGGGTTATCGGGCCGCCATAGGCTCTAGACTGAAAACCGCAACGGGCTACGATCCAGGGGAGGACCCAGCCCTATCTATGCTGTTCAGACATTTCAAGGTAAACTCTCCTCCGTCAAACACCAATATAGCCCAGTGGGACTTATCCTTGGTCCTGCGTTACCTTCAGAGGGCAGACGTATTCGGGGATGATGTGATCACACCCAAAGGTGCAACGGTAAGATTTACCTTCCTATTGGCGTTAGCTTCGGGCAAGAGAAGAGGGGAGATACATGCCCTAGACCGCCAAATACTGAAGGAGAACGGTGAGTGGAAAAAAGTCTTCCTGCGAATGAGGGCAGGTTTCATGGGTAAGACTCACATCGTTACCGCAGGCCTCGGTACCTTGGAGCAGATAACGCTGCCTGCCCTGGAGGTAGAGGACGAGGACTCAGACCGGGTCTCCCTCTGCCCAGTCCAGGCTTTGCGCAAGTATCTACAGGTATCCGAGGACTACAGGAGCGAGGGGCAAAAAGCTTTGATCATTTCCTTTATGCCCAGGTTTCATAAAGATATTTCTAAACAAACTGTCTCTAAGTACATTAGAATGGTGGTTTTAGAAGCTTATGAAAAAGCCCAGACGGAGCCCGAGTTCAGAGATCTGTGTAAAGTTAAAGCCCATCATGTAAGGCAAGTAGCCAACTCAATAAGGGCACTACGTAGTGTATCTCTAACAGACATTCTGAAAACCGGTTGTTGGTCCTCGCCGAATTCATTCATTAAATATTACCTGAAAGACTACTCTCAATGCGAACTGTCGGGTTTGTGCTCGCTGGGCCCCTTTGTTGCTGCCGAGTCAGTAATTTCTATGTAACCCTTGTATGCTTGTAGCGAACGGTCGACCAAGAACAAGGGCAAGTTCAAACGCAAGGACTCCGCCTTCCAACGCCCTGGTAACGGCGCAGGCAAGTTCAAGAAGGCCCAGAATCAAGCTCGCCGTTAGTGACACCACGACGCGCATCAGCGCGTTAGATCAAGAACTCTCTGCGTTGTAATTATAGTTCAGTACTCTTAGTACGGTACTCCAGGATCTCGCTCTCCCTCGTGAGTTAGCACCGATCTCGGTACCTCACCCCTGCGAGTCCGGTACTCCATCTTCCCTTGGAAAAAGGGGGGGAGGTGAGCACTAGTGCACACTACGCTTCCCCCTCGGTGCGTCCCTCGTGTCCACTAGAGTCGGCCTGGCAGGGATCGGGTACCTAGACCGGTAACGTCACTTATCCAGTGACCTAGTTCGTACATCAGCACGTTGTAGTGCATTCTTTGCATCTAACTCATTGTATATAGATTTTGAATGAGCGCGTGATAGTGCGTCACCCGTCTTGAACGGTGCGTCTGTTCCAATCAGTGTTCTGAATGGGCGCTCTGTAGTGTGTCCGGTATCAGTCAGTCGATATTGTACGTTATCACACAGTCAGTACGCTCAGCCCTTGGCATGTGGGGACCTCTTCTCACATGCTAGTCTTGAAGATCACTGCATTGGTACGTGACCCGGCCCTCAGTTAAGCTGGTAACTTAAGGTTTTAGTTGGGTTAATACACGTTGTTATAGTATTGTTCATAATTATGAAATTTGAGTTAGTTGGTAAGTGACCAAGCCCAGTCATCAGTTACTTGGTCCCCTTTCTAGGTACGCGGCCTTGGTTCCGCGATCGTGTTTGTGACTATTCAATAAAGAGATTGTTAAATGTTTACATGAACCGACCTTGTGGTTAGGTTGGGCTACCATCTTGTGGGAGGATGGAGGGAGATGGTGTCAACAAGGTTGATGTTAGAGGGTAGCGTATGCGTTGGTACGTCTCCCCCACGTCTTGGTTCTTGGTTCGTTCGTCCTTCCGTGTGCTAGAGTTGTTCACCAACTCGATTATATTCTATTCTTAGGCACATTAAACGCTTCTAAACTTCTCTGCAGCGTTTTATTTACGTCTTTCTTCCACCACACGGAGGACAACACGTCTCTTTGGAGTAAAAGCGAAATTTGTGAAAAATTTTCTGAATTTGACTCGCAACGCAGGTCACCCCGTCTCCTGTGTTAGTCCCGTATAAAAGTGGAGATAAGCAAATTCGGAGCTTTTACGAAGTAAAACTGACGTTTTATTTTCGTAAAACGCTCTTTTACGAGTAAAAGCGTAATTCGCGTTCTCCACTTTTATCATAACATCCCGCCCAGCCACCCCGCGGACCTAGGTGTGGTTGGCACAGTAGGGCAATACTCGAATGAGGCTTGGTAACAATGACCAAGGATGCTGATTGGCTGAGACCAACGACGGGACTATTCGAGTCATAAGTAGAAAATTTTAGTTTCTGAGTGCGTGATTCTTAGAGTTTTGCGAGAAAACCCGTATAAAAGTGGAGAACGCGAATTACGCTTTTACTCGTAAAAGAGCGTTTTACGAAAATAAAACGTCAGATAACATTTCCTTGACGCTCCAATATATGACATTCTTAAAAATTGATATAATAACGTTCTTATACAAAACGTTTGTTTTTGGTTTGTTTTTGGTTCTTTAAAAATCAGTTTCAATAATGTTCTAATACCATACTTTGTTTTTGGTTTGGAAAAAAAACGTTTTTATTTGGTTGGTAAATGTAACGTTTTTACAACCAAATTAGGTTTGATTTTGGTTTGTAAAATAACGTTTTTATTTGGTTGCTGAATATAACGTTTTTACAACCAAAAAAGGTTCGTTTTTGGTTAGGAAAACGTCCTAACCTTTTCACAACCAAACAAAAACGTTCTTATGTTTAGCGGGTAGGTAATCTGCCCCCTCCCCCTCCTCTCATGCATTGATTATGTGTATGTGTGCGTTTCTTTTTTATTTTTAGGGTAAACATCTTAAGACTTGAAAGCGATTCATGTATAATCGGGATCAACTTAGTACTTAATATATACAGGTGGCATTCGTTATTAATTGCAATTATTTTAACCATATTTATTTGTTTTCTGTTCAAGGCACAACATAGTTCAATGTCGCTAAATGCATATACTAAATCGTTAGCAGTTTTAATCACTAGAACCTCACTTCGCTAGCGAAATGTTAAACACTTGACAAAAATTAAAACGCAAAAATGCTTCCTCCAATGGGTTATTTCTTGAATAATATATTGCAAACAACACAGCTTGACTACGTCCTATAAGCCGAGTAGTATTTGGTTTCTGTTGACTTAAGGTTTTATTGACTGATCTAGCATACGCCGTGTTATTTATTTACGCAGTGAGAGCTCGCACAAAGCTCACTGTGCAACTATGTGTGATGTGGGTTAAATGCTACGCATTTACTTGCAAAAAATACACTCTTTTCACATGGCGTTTTAACAAAGAAAACGAAATCAAAGACGAAAATAAAAAGTGACATGCACATGTTCAGATCAAGCTCTTCACAAGTCCCAAGTTTCATGGTCGTAGGGCCCATAGTGTCAGAGAAGGAGAAGACACAAAAAATCGGAAAAACTGTCAAGAAGAAAAAAAGGACGAATTTTGCTCGCACAAATTCACATAACCCTTGCAAGCCAAAGGCTTGTCAAGTGTTAATTACTAAAATCACCAAATAACGTTTTCATCACAATAGATTACTAAAACCACTAAAACTGTTCATATCATCATATCAGATGATTAAATGCACTAATTTCTGGCACGAAAATCACTAAAATAAACACTTATTCTTCCAGTCACTAACACATATCCATTACTGAAGTCTGACATTTCTTCCTAGGCCTCGGAGAACTTCGTGGACTTCTTTCTGTCCACTGGCACGTTGGTTGCATAGGGTCTTCAGCCATAGTTGCATGTTGACAGTGGTTTGCAGTTTACGGCGTTTCGCGGGGGGTTCGCCACGTGCGGCCTGGGCCAGGTCCATGGAGACTAGGCCAGCGTCCTGTTGGATGCACTCGATTGCGTACCAGAGCGATGGATTGTCATGGCCAACCATCCACCGGAAGCCGTTGTTCCAACCCTCGCAGAAGTTGTTGGTCCTACTTTCGTCGCGAAGGGTGGGCAGATGCTGGTTCCATGAGTCTGCCTCATATCTCGGTGGGATGCGTCGAACTCGCATTGCTGGTGGAGGATCATCAGGGTTTTCGACTGGGGGCTGGACCAGACGGTAGGCTCCATTTACATAGTTGTGGTCAAAGTACTCCAGTAGCGCCTGCGCTTCTGGTAGGCACTCGTCTTTAAGGTACTCTAGTCCAGCTCTAGTCCAGCAGCACACTTTCAGGGTCATGGTGGTATCCGCGGGTAGTGCAGGCTGCATCTAGGGCCTCTAGGAATTCTTCGTACACTGCCTGAGATCGGCCTGAGAGGTATCCATAGACGACTGTGATGGCCCCATCACCCAGTGGCACTCGAATTATGTACATCTGGTCGAACTGGCGCGGGCAGACAGAAAGTGTCCCATCCATTAACCACGTTCTGGTACGGCACAGCTGGCGGAGGCTCTCTTCAGTGGCGAAAATCAACATTCTTTGAGCTTTCTAGTTGTCATATATTAAGAATGGTCTTGGATCCTGGCCCCCGGTGGTCCTGAACTCATCGGGTAGTTCAATATTTCGGCCAGATGCAGGTTCATTCGGTACAGCACCTCGTTTGAAACGGCGGATGTTGCGACGAATTAGCTCTCGGTTGGGCATTTCTCCACGGATGTCTTCAGGCACATCGAGAAGGGCCTGGCTCAGGATGGTGGATGTCTTCTCGCGGCTTCCTGATGCACGGTCTTTAATGGCCTGGATGGTCTTCTGCACCGCCACGTCTACACGATCATGCGAATGTTCCACCTCCTTCTTGACCTCGGTGTTGCGAAGATCGGTAATCAGTGCTCCTTTACAGTCGTATGCACGGCGTTGCGAACACTACCATCGGGTAGTTGTACGTTTACTGTTCTTTATGGAATAGGTGTAACCATTGTAGCATAGTTTTACTCCGCGTCTAATATTCTGTGCGATTTCCATAGTGGCTACTTACAAATGAAGTATGAATAATTTCCAGTAGAAATTCCGCGGTTTATATGCAAAAACCTAATTGCAATCAACATAATTGCAATTCACAAAGCCTATAGATCATGCACTTCAATGGAGGTTGCAAAGAAAAATGCTCCATTGAAGATGTGGTTGGTTAATTGCAATTAATTCGAACTGCAATTCAGAAGTTGAGTATTTTGACATACAGGTATAATTAGGATAAAATCCATTACAGGCAGTTGCTTGTGAAGATGTAATCTGGCTAATACTTGTTAGAAAATCAAAAGTGTTTGATTACCATAGTTCTAAGAAAGATGCAAGAACATCAAAAGTGCTTTTAAGTTCTCTTTTAATATAAAGAACAGTAAAACACACACATACACACAATAACACACACACACACCCATATATATAATATATATATGCCATTTTGGCAACATATATCCATTGATGAGAGCACTCAGTTTTTGAAATTGCAATTGCTCTTACGATTGAAGAGTGTGTACACATTAAAAAATGCAATCAATATGCCGGTTGCGAGATCAGTGGAGTTTACAAATTACAATTTCTCTTGCGATAGATGTGACTTTTAGCCATTGTGATTCACTCGAATGGGTAATTTAGTGAATAGTAGCAAGTCCTAAAGAGGTCAGCTCCAGTTCATGGACTCCGAGTTCCGGAGTAGGTTTGTGTATTTTCAGTAAAGTGTTCGAGAATTCAGCTTTTGTAGTTGGAGAGTTGACATGTTAGCTTTGTCTTAATGTGTAAGCGATTAGGAGAAAGGGGATGGGGGTTTCGGCCAGTTCCCGACTTATCATTCCAAGTGGGATCTAATTCGCTGGACAAATTTCGGTCTAGTTTCTTTGCGTGCGGCCTGCTGGGCATATAATAAACATCTAACACACATACAACACACATATACAAAAATTGTCATAAGCCATTTTTCTAGATACCAATACAATCTCTTTTTCACACTTCCCAAGGAGTTGTTGAATTGCTGGAAATTATTATTATTCATTTATTTATTTGTGTATTTATTATTTTTCACACTTTAGGATTATCAATCAATTAATTTATTGAATTAGTACGATTCTGTAAAATGTTTCCGTATGACTCCTGTTTTTGGGCATAACTTTGTCACGGGAACTCCTCTATGACTTTTGAATATTTTTTAGTTTACGCTATTTCACGTAGAGAGATGAAATTCAGCTCACAAATGTATGATGAGAGGTCGTGAAATCCGAAGTTAGTCAAAATATTTTTCAAACCCTTATTTATCACGAGAACTGGCCAGAAATAGCACTCAAATCTTCGTTTGAACAACTACAAAGTTCAGTGCAGAGTAACCTCGCAATCTGAATCTCGACATTCAGTGTCAAGATCAAAGACCAAGTGATTTTCGTATATCGAATAGCGTTAGAGAAGGATTGACCATTATCTCGAAAATGGTTAGAGAGTTTATTTTCCATACTTTGGGCCTGGAGGATGTTATCTAAGATCGGTGACCTTGACTTCTTCGGTCATGGTCAATATCAAAAACGGGAAGTTGAGCATTATGTCGAAAACGGTTAGAGGTAGAGCGATTTTAAGCTTATTTTCGATCCTTTGGGCCTAAAAGGTTTTTTGACTTCCTCAGTCATGGTCAAGGTCAAAATGGGAAGTTGGCCATTATCTCGAATTGGGCCTTAAAGACGTTATGTAAGAGCTACTTCGGTACCATGATTCCTTGTTCATGGTTAATTCTGAATTTTAAAAGTTCAGAATCGCACGTTTTGTGCCCCCGAGTGTAATTTTCGCTACTCGGTGGCGGAAACGGTCTAGTTACTGATTGATTTTTTTGCGTTTTTAGCGCCGTTTTTTCACTGGTTTCCACACAGCTCGCAAGGAGCTAGCAAAATGAAACTTGTCACACTTATAGACTATAGATTATACACTTTTACCTATGACGTCATCATCGGCGCCTTCTTCAGTGGCAATGACTTTGAAAGAAATCAATAGCTTTCAGTACTTTGCCATGATGCAAGGGCTATTTAACACTTGCCAAGTCAAAAACTTCGAAAGATTCTATTGGTTGCGACTAAAAGCAACGTCTCAACAACGTTGCATATCCAACATCCATTCAACGTTGTGTCGGAGATGGTGATTAGACGTTGACCAATCACAGCCAAATCCCAACATATTCAATGTTGCACTTTGGTCGACGTAATAATCTGTAATCTTCGTTATATCGGTGTCAGAATGTTTATTTGGACAGTACGCCAAAAGCTGTATTTCGCGAATTTTGAGGCAGCTGGCATCGTGGCACCACTTTTAATATAGGTCTTTGTAGAATTCTAATATTTAAAGTCTTCAGTGTCGTAATATTTATGGCCCCAAGTGTAATTTTCGCTATTCGGCAGCTACAACGGTCTAGTTATTTTAGATTTTTTTGTTTTGAGTAAATAGGATATTCAGTTCAATAGGATATTCATTCTATTTCCTGGCAGACAATTTTATCCTTGCAGCTGGCAAATTACCTAAGATTTTTAGAGATACGAAGGCACAAAAATATGACGGCACAATAACTACGCAATAATGGAAATATAGTACAGCTCATGTTTGTTGGTAAACAGCAAAACAAAAACCTGAAGTGCGTCTCTGGCTAATAAACACGCGCTTATGTGGCTTATACCACTGTGAAAGAAAACAGCGCCAAGCATTCCGTCCAAAAACTAGATAATTATATAAATATAATTATTTTCACAAAGGGAAATGTCGTTGCTCCTGTTTCTTATGGGCACTTTTGCATTTCGGCCAAAATATTTCGCCACCCCAGTTGCATTTCAGCCCAAAAATCTGCTGCGATTCGACCAAGATCAATATCACGACATTACATCATATTCGATAACAACAGACCTACAGTTCATCCCTCATGGACATGCCCAGCTTGGGCCAGAAATGGCCCGCTGCGACAATTCTGGAAGGTCCTGGTGTGACTGTCTTGGAACTTCAAATCTAATAGAAGATGTGCTGCTTGCATGCCAGACAACGGTCAGTGTGAACAATTCAAGGATTATCTTTACGGATAACTACATTGATAGCACAGCAAAATTTCCCCCACATCACAGCCACCATCATCAGAGCGTAGAACAAACAACGGCCTTGAGGCTTTCCACAGAACTTAAAATGCAATGTTCTACCATTCAAAACCCAACATTTTCTTCTTTTTCGATGTTGTCCGTAAGCTGCAGACCACAATCTATATCAAAATCAGAAGCCTCGATATCGAAATGCCCCAGATAAGCGCAAAAACAAAAGGTGCAATGGACCTTTTGGCAAAGTTTATGCGCAATGAAATTTCTCGCAGCCACTACATCTCTGTAATTGGTCACAAGCACCAGGCGAAGACTGATCTTTAATCGTCGCAAAAGTGAAACTGTACTGTAGTTTGATTATATTGACTCAGTTATGCAATGCTATTGTTTTAGTTGGCTGAAATCAAATGTGCCTCTCACTTAATTTTAGTTTTTTTTTTGCTGTAATGTAGTACCATATGGCTGAAATGCAAAACACCGTATCTATGAAGTGTATCAAGTGCTGAGTAAACAGGAAGCAGGAGCATAATATAATGAGAAAATCTGGACTGATCCGCAACCGCTTTACCCCGCCCCCTCCCCCCCCCCCACCACCTCTTCGTAGCCTGTAGCACTGGTCTGACAGGTGAGTGCGAAGACTGCACAGTCCCAACGCGTGTGTAGTTTTATGCTGATTTCTTGATTTTTTTTAGAAACTTAATATTTTTTAAACTGCTTAGCTGCGTTTTTCTTACGTTGCTCATGAGATGTAATGTGCATGCTCTTAGTAGCGCGTAACGGGACGTGTTCGATACCGTCGGAAATTAAGGGACTTTTGCACTACGCGTAATTTATGTTTTTACTTCGAAAAAGCTTTGAATTCGCTTATCTCCACTTTTAAACGGGTTTCCTTCCGGTTATATAGTACCACGCAATAGAAATAAAATTTTTCTTGCAATTAGAATGGTCCCCTTTACTCTCCTTTCCACTCTCCATCCATCCAACCAATGAGAATGAAGGAATACTAAGTATAGCGCCATTTGAAGACATCGATCGTTCCCTTCACACACGTCATTCTGTATGCTCCGCTTTTTTTGCCAAAAAAGGAATCAGGCAAGGTGTGATTTTGCTTTAAATCTACTTTTTTATGCATTTAGGATTACTATTTATTCTCTGAATCGGTCTGGTAGTTGTTGAGTTTACGCGTTGCGGTGACACCTTTTTTCGTCCCGGGACGTGTGTCTCTCTTCTCCACACGGAAGCTACAGGACCGGTATCATGTTCTAGTTCATGCGCACACCGCCTCGAAGTTGGTTGAGTCTTTGCAACCCACTTTGCCTGCTTTGAATCCCAGTCAACCAGAGCTAACGGTGCCACCACAGAAATGGCCAGTTTTGTGCTCTAGCCGACACTCCTACGGAGCCAGCTAGTTTTGAGAGGGTTCTCCTGACACTACTATCTTCGGCCAAGGCAAAATAATGCATTTCGAGCTATTTTTAGCGACGTTTTTACCACTAGCCCGTTTATGGGACTATCGAGTCCCATAAATAGCACCAGAGTCACATCGTTGGCAGTTAGAGGCCCATTTGCGGCATCTCCCCCAGTGGGAAGCCCGTTTTAGGGACTAGAGTCCGACCCACCTCAGCTATCAATAAACACTTCTAGGCACCGTTTTCGGCGCCCCTCGAGAATCATTGACTGAATCCCATTTATGGGACTGGTGGAAGGGAGTGCCCATACATGAGCTTGAGGGTCCCATGGGTGGTCCTATTTTGAGGTCTCATTCTAAGGCTTATGGGCAGATCCCATTTATAGTCTCAGCCGAGAAGCCCGAAAATGGGCCTATGTGAGTCCCATTTCTTTTTCTTCGTACTGTGAAGGCCCCGAATAGACCTATAAGCATTATTTTAGCGTTTAGACAGCCGGAGTGAATAGTTGTACCGTTTGCTAACACTCTTAAATCGCTATTAAAGTTTTTACTTCTTTTGTGCTAGTAATGTTATGTTTGTCTTCTGGTAACATGAACAGTTATCTTACCATTGTCTTTCTGCTTGCCTTTCAGATATGACAGAAGCCAGTCTGTGGGACCAACCAACAGCTTTCAACCCTCACTCGATCTGCGACCTTTGTAAACAGAATAACGGTTTGCCCATCTTCGACGAGTGGAATACTTGTGCCGACTGCCATCATCTGTCAGCGAAGGAGTGGAAACTTATTCTCAGAAACAGGATACGCAACGATCTCAGGCGGAATAGACGTAAAGCTCGTCATTGTCCCCGTTTGATACCCCTGAATTTGTGGAAGAAACTATGCGTAAGGCTAACTCGGTGATCTTAGAACAAGTTTCCACATCTGTGAGCATGGGTACGGGCTCGGAGTCGGATGCGCTTGCAGTGGATAAGAAGGACCAGAAATCTCGCAAACGCAAAGCATACTCTGAAACAGTGGCCGACTTAGACATTCCAGAGGGCACAGAGTTAGAAACCCTTAGAAAAGCTTGGGCTGTTTCTCTCATGGATACTGATAAGTAAGAAACGACACCAAAGACAAAAACCACCCAAGGGTCAGTGAAAGTCACCAACACGGCCTCAGGTTTGAGTTTCTCAGTTTTGACTGGACAGCTAGGTATCCCATCACTTACGGAGCTGTCCTCTCCCCCTACCGAACCCACGGTTACCCGGGGAATTTTCGGCCTTTCTGTCCTTGCAGACTTAATTGCAAAAACAACACCTCAACACCTCCAACAGCAAATCAAACGGACAGTTTGGATGCCTTCCGTTCGGAACGATTCAGACATTACGCTAGTGGAGAAGGATGCCAAGACCACTGAGGTCTCCTCCCAGCATATTCTCAACATTATGTCCTTTCATGACCACAGTTTGAAGGCATTAAAGACAATACTGGAGTGTCTGGCTCTGGCAACCAGGGATGTAGTCAAACCGTCCACCTTTCTTATGACATCGATGGTCTTCCTCAGACGGGATGCGTTCTTACAGCACTGCTGGCCGAGCGTGAAAGGGTTAAGGGATTTGCGCCACGCTCCCATCCTAGGGGAGAAAGAACTATTCCCCCCCCCCCCCCGCCGAAATCGAAAGGGCCAACCATGAAAGCCGCTCCCTGTCGCAGGACTTTGCCCTTATGTCTAGGATGTCCCGCGCTTCGTTTCGGCGCCCACTTAAGCGCAAGAGGCCTCAGCGCCTGAGTTCGGAACAGACAAAGTCTTGCGCCCAACTTCAGCCGCCCCCCTTTCCCTGCCAAGAAGCCGAAACGGAGCTACGGCAATAGGCAAGAGGGATCGCCCAGCGATTCCTTGGTCTCTTTGCGATACTTTAATAAATGCAGACACTGTAAAAGATTTGCAATCCTACAACGCCTGCTGGCCCGTAGGAGGAAGGGTAGGCAAATTCTGGCAAACTTGGGAAGAAATGGGTGCCCCACGTCGGGTGGTCCTTTTTCAGCAGGGTTTTCCTGGTCCCCAAAAAGTCGGGCGGATGGAAACTAGTAATAGACCCCCTCCCTCAACGAGTTCCTAATGACAACGCCATTTCAAATGGACACAACCCAAATCATAAAAGAAAGCCTACAGGCAGGGATGTGGGACACTTCAATAGACCTGTCCGACACTCACCTCCACATTCCATTCCACCACTCATCCAAAATATTCCTGGGCTTCCAAGTGGGCCGGGAACGCCTTTGGTTTCGGGCACTCTCTTTCGGCCTCTCCACGGCCAGGTACGTATTCTCAAGGGTAATGAAAGTTCTGAAATCACGGGCTCGTCTAGGCATGCTAGTATTCCAATATCTAGCCGATTGGCTACTGGCACACCAGCACAGAGGAATAGCCCGTCAACAGACTGTAACACTGGTGCGAAAAGCTTTACAAGTAGGGCTCGTAGTCAATCTACTCAAATCAGAGCTCTCACTCAAACAGGACATTGTATTCCTCGGAAGAAAATGGGATCCAAAAATGCAAGGGTTTTTTGTACCAAAAAGTTTCTCGGGCAATAAAAGCAATCCCAACAGGCACAAAAGTTAGCTTACAGGCAAAATAGAATCCCTTTTGTGTATCTTAGTAGCAACCGAATAAACGGTCCCTCTAGGCTGCTTATACTACAGACCTTTCCAGATGTAAGTCAAACTTGCATTAAGACAAGGGAGATTCCCCAAGCCAAAACAGAAATGTCCGAGAAAGCATAAACCACTCTGCAATGGTAGTGCGATCCCATAGTGATGGCCGAAGGTGTCCTCTTTCATTACCCGTCTCCGGAACTAGAACTTCAGGCGGATTCATCTTAGAAGGGTTGGGAGATACACTGCCAGGGTCAAGTGTGGAAAGGGATATGGGCTCCCTCCTAAACAAATATCATATCAACTGGCTAGAATCACGGGTAGTCTGGATAGCCCTAAACAAATTGAACCACCTACTCAGGAGCAAATCAGTCCTATTTCTGCTGGACAATTCCACAGCAATGGCGTACCTAAACAGGCAGAGAGGGACTAGATCTGTTTCTCTTTCGAAACTGGCATTCAAGACTGTACTCTTCCTTTTAAACTAAGCTTAACTTTTTAAGTTTTAAGGTCATCACCATCACCACCACCGCCGTACCCACCGCGCACGCAACAACGAACTTTTAAACTAAGCGTAAGGTTTTTGGCTTTAAGGTCGCTGCTGCCCTGGAAAACCCTCAAACCTTCAATTTCATGCATTCATTCTTTTACTTGAAAATCTGATTAGAAATTTCCCCGTATGTTTTGAAAGTGTACTATAAGCCTGGTTTTTGCTACCTCCTTGTGCAAATGTTTCAAAACGGGCCTAAAATCAATACATCATATATTATAAAATGATTGATCATCGTTGCAGAAGTTCGAAATGTTGAATTTGCAATTCGGTTGTAAATGTTTTTCAATTTTTTTTACCTCAATATCCTAAAACGATCTCCCAGCAAAGATCCCACGTCTTTTGGAGTTGTAAAATGGTTTCCTATTTGGTCATGACATCAGTACACTCAAATTTGAACTTTTGAAACTTCGTGTAAATGTCGGGTTTGGTCGCGATGTATATGATCCGAAACTGACATCATTTCGACTTCCATTTCCGTCATTTCCAAGAGAATCAATGTTTTATTGCAAAGGTTGTATTACAAAGGGCAGGAGAGGGGGGGTGCAAGGACTACCGTTGTCTGTCAGTACGTTCTCTGTCCCTGTTTTTGGAGCATTGGTGACTACTGAAGGACAGCAGAGCGCATTAGTTAAGCCGTAGTTAAGTTTCTATTGGGACTCTAATTGTATGAAGTGACGATTAAGGCGTTACCACTGGATCGGACAATATGGGCCAAGGTGATGCGGTGGGACGTGGTGCGGTGACAACAAGTAAACATTTCGGTATAAGTTGAGCGTAACAATATACAACTGTGATATAGTTGACAGGGTGACACGCAGTTTTGTTCACCGAAATGCTGAAATGTTAGACGAGACAAAGCCTAATGTAACTTTCAACCCGAGTGTTGAAGTACGAAATGTTAGATGCTTATTAGTTGTTTCTGAAATTTTTATTACTTGTTAACATGACGTAAAATGCACACAGCAATTGGTGATGTCTATCAGATGATTAAGTGTGCATTTATTCATTTACATATGTGTGCAGTGAATAGTACTTGTATATAATTGTCGTATAATGTGTTGCTCTACATATAAATAAAATAATTAGAAATAATATGTCCTAGCCCGCAATGACCCTCCTATCACCTACTCAAATTACTTTGAAGAGCACAATTGCGACGACTGGAATACTTGTGCCGAGTGCCATCATCTGTCAGCGAAAGAGTGGAAACTTATTCTCAGAAACAGGATACGCAACGATCGCAGGCGGAATAGACGTAAAGCCCTGTTATTGTCCCCGTTTGATACTACAGAATTTGTGGAAAAAACTATGCGTAAGGCTAACTCGGTGATCTTAGAACAAGTTTCCACATCTGTGAGCATGGGTACGGGCTCGGAGTCGGATGCGCTTGCAGTGGATAAGAAGGACCAGATATCTCGCAAACGCAAAGCATACTCTGAAACAGTGGCCGACTTAGACATTCCAGAGGGCACAGAGTTAGAAACCCTTAGAAAAGCTTGGGCTGTTTCTCTCATGGATACTGATAAGTAAGAAACGACACCAAAGACAAAAACCACCCAAGAGCCAGTGAAAGTCACCCACACGGCCTCAGGTTTGAGTTTCTCAGTTTTGACTGGACAGCTAGGTATCCCATCACATACGGAGCTGTCCTCTCCCCCTACCGAACCCACGGTTACCCGGGGAATTTTCGGCCTTTCTGTCCTTGCAGACTTAATTGCAAAAACAACACCTCAACACCTCCAACAGCAAATCAAACGGACAGTTTGGATGCCTTCCGTTCGGAACGATTCAGACATTACGCTAGTGGAGAAGGATGCCAAGACCACTGAGGTCTCCTCCCAGCATATTCTCAACATTATGTCCTTTCATGACCACAGTTTGAAAGCATTAAAGACAATACTGGAGTGTCTGGCTCTGGCAACCAGGGATGTAGTCAAACCGTCCACCTTTCTTATGACATCGATGGTCTTCCTCAGACGGGATGCGTTCTTACAGCACTTCTGGTCGAGCGTGAAAGGGTTAAGGGATTTGCGCCACGCTCCCATCCTAGGGGAGAAAGAACTATTTCCCCCCGCCGAAATCGAAAGGGCCAACCATGAAAGCCGCTCCCTGTCGCAGGACTTTGCCCTTATGTCTAGGATGTCCCGCGCTTCGTTTCGGCGCCCACTCAAGCGCAAGAGGCCTCAGCGCCTGAGTTCGGAACAGACAAAGTCTTGCGCCCAACTTCAGCCGCCCCCCCCCCTGCCAAGAAGCCGAAACGGAGCTACGGCAATAGGCAAGAGGGACCGCCCAGCGATTCCTTGGTCTCTTTGCGATACTTTAATAAATGCAGACACTGTAAAAGATTTGCAATCCTACAACGCCTGCTGGCCCGTAGGAGGAAGGGTAGGCAAATTCTGGCAAACTTGGGAAGAAATGGGTGCCCCCCGTCGGGTGGTCCTTTTTCAGCAGGGTTTTCCTGGTCCCCAAAAAGTCGGGCGGATGGAAACTAGTAATAGACCCCCTCCCTCAACGAGTTCCTAATGACAACGCCATTTCAAATGGACACAACCCAAATCATAAAAGAAAGCCTACAGGCAGGGATGTGGGGCACTTCAATAGACCTGTCCGACACTCACCTCCACATTCCATTCCACCACTCATCCAAAATATTCCTGGGCTTCCAAGTGGGCCAGGACCCCTTTGGTTTCGGGCACTCCCTTTCGGCCTCTCCACGGCCAGGTACGTATTCTCAAAGGTAATGAAAGTTCTGAAATCACGGGCTCGTCTAGGCATGCTAGTATTCCAATATCTAGCCGATTGGCTACTGGCACACCAGCACAGAGGAATAGCCCGTCAACAGACTGTAACACTGGTGCAAAAAGCTTTACAGTTCTCACTCAAACAGGACATGGTATTCCTCGGAAGAAAATGGGATCTAAAACTGCAAGGGTTTTTTTGTACCAAAAAGTTTCTCGAGCAATAAAAGCAATCCCAACAGGCACAAAAGTTAGCTTACAGGCAAAATAGAATCCCTTTTGTGTATCTTAGTAGCAACCGAATAAACGGTCCCTCTAGGCTGCTTATACTACAGACCTTTCCAGATGTAAGTCAAACTTGCATTAAGACAAGGGAGATTCCCCCAAGCCAAAACAGAAATGTCCGAGAAAGCATAAACCACTCTGCAATGGTAGTGCGATCCCATGGTGATGGCCGAAGGTGTCCTCTTTCATTACCCGTCTCCGGAACTAGAACTTCAGACGGATTCATCTCAGAAGGGTTGGGTGATACACTGCCTGGGTCAAGTGTGGAAAGGGATATGGGCTGCCTCCTAAACAAATATCATATCAACTGGCTAGAGTCACGGGTAGTCTGGATAGCCTTAAACAAATTGAACCACCGACTCAGGGGCAAACCAGTCCTATTTCTGCTGGACAATTCCACAGCAATGGCCTACCTAAACAGACAGAGAGGGACTAGATCTGTTTCTCTTTCGAAACTGGCATTCAAGACTGTACTCTTCCTTTTAAACTAAGCGTAACTTTTTAAGTTTTAAGGTCATCAACATCACCACCACCGCCGTACCCACCGCGCACGCAACAACGAACTTTTAAACTAAGCGTAAGGTTTTTGGCTTTAAGGTCGCTGCTGCCTTGTGAAAACCCTCAAACCTTCAATTTCAGGTATTCATTCTTTTACTTGAAAATCGGATAAGAAATTTCCCCGTATGTTTTGAAAGTGTACTATAAGCCTGGTTTTTGCTATCTCCTTGTGCAAATGTTTCAAAACGGGCCTAAAATCAATGCATCATATATTATAAAATGATTGATCATCGTTGCAGAAGTTCGAAATGTTGAATTTGCAATTCGGTTGTAAATGTTTTTCAATTTTTTTACCTCAATATCCTAAAACGATCTCCCAGCAAAGATCCCACGTCTTTTGGAGTTGTAAAATGGTTCTTATTTGGTCATGACATCAGTACACTCAAATTTGAACTTTTGAAACTTCGTGTAAATGTCGGGTTTGGTCGCGATGTATATGATACGAAACTGACGCCATTTCGACTTCCATTTCCGTTATTTTCCAAGAGAATCAATGTTTTTATTGCAAAGGTTATATTACAAAGGGCAGGGGGGGGGGGCAAGGACTACCGTTGTCTGTCAGTACGTTCTCTGTCCCTGTTTTTGGAGCTTTGGTGACGACTGAAGGACAGCAGAGTGCATTAGTTAAGCCGTAGTTAAGTTTCGATTGGGACTCTTATTGTATGAAGTGACCAGCAAAGCGTTACCACTGGAACAGACAATACGGGTCAAGGTGATGCGGTGGGACGTGGTGCGGTGACAACAAGTAAACATTTCGGTATACAGTTGAGCGTAACAATATACAACTGTGATATAGTTGACAGGGTGACACGCAGTTTTGCTCACCGAAATGCTGAAATGTTAGACGAGACAAAGCCTAATGCAACTTTCAACCCGAGTGTTGAAGTACGAAATGTTAGATGCTAATTAGTTGTTTCTGAAATTTTTATTGCTTGTTAACATGATCTAAAATGCACACAGCAATTGGTGATGTCTATCAGATGATTAAGTTTGCATTTATTCATTTACATATGTGTGCAGTGAATTGTACTTATATATAATTGTCGTATAATGTGTTGCTCTACATATAAATAAAATACTTAGAAACAATATGTCCTAGCCCGCAATGACCCTCCTATCACCTACTCAAACTAGAGTGGCCAGTGCACACAAAACATAGGAGTACAGGCTTATGCTATACACTTTCAGTCGATACCTACTTAGTTTCTTGTTTTTGTAAACAAAAACAAATGTCTCCCCGACAAAACCCATGATTCCCCCCCCCTAAAAAATCCTTTTTTTTATTTACTGAAATAAAATATTCATTTCTACAAACACCTTAATTCATTGTGAAAAAAACTCAAAATAAACCAAACAGATGGTGGTCACTAAAACAGATATAAACGGACGTCCTTTTTCATCCAAGTCTGGAAGGTGGTCGCTAAAACATTTTTTTTGCTAACCTTCATCCTCCACACGCCCTCCTCCCCCTCCCCCCCACCCAAGCAATTTAATGTAGGTCCGACTATAAACACAACTCTAACCCTTTTACCCAAGGCAACGGTAACGGTCTGTACACTAATTGTAGTTATAGCCATGATAGACTACCTTGTCTTCGCACATTCCCATGGGCCAAATAGCACTAGGAAGGCATTCTTCATAACTGCGCATCAGATGACGCACCTCGGTGGGAGAAGGGGGAGCATTTTCGGTGCCAAAATGGTGAGCTGCTTCTCATAACACAAGATATTAGATGACCCACTTTATTAGCGAAAAATGCTTCTGCAGACAATGCCAATCGATACAAAATAGCTCCTTTATATAGAACACCTTGGCAACCGAATCAAGTATGCGGCGAAAAAAAATCAATAGCTAGACCTGCTTAGACCTATAGCATTCCATGACCTCATAGATGACCACTCCATCATGCACCACAACTGACACTGACCCGTAAATGAGTGGCATGTTACGTAACAGCCGTAGATGAGAAACGCACAAAAAGCTTAATTTCAGGCACTAACAAATAGCAATGGACCGACAGTAATGCTGTTAATGTTTTGAAGCTTTCTAAAGAATGCAGGAACACTCGGGAATCTTCTGCAAAACGCTGAAATCCCCAGCGTAGTTAATACCTATGCTTAGATAACAAAGGAGCAAAAAATGGGAGGCGGGGGTGGAGTGTTGACGTTATGCACCTTTCTTGATTTTCTACACGAGTTTAATAATGCTTAACCAAAACCGTTCGACTTATCCGAGGAATAACTTCACCAAATTTAAAGTCGATCCGACTTTCCGATGTCGAGAAATTTTGCTTAACAACAGATAATTTTTTTACCCGTCAAAAGTTGAAACAGTCGTCTGACTGAACCAAAGAATATCCATATAAAATTTTAAGTCGAAATGACTTTCCATTATAGAGATATTATGCATACAAGATCTGGTTCTAAATAGACACATATTTTACGCGATGACGTCACACGCCGCATTCGTTCGTTCTACTCGCGAAAAAAATGTACAGTTTATTTCGGACCTACCAAGCAATAATCCCACCAAGTTTCAACTTTCTACGATGTTCAGCAGCAGAGAAATTTCACACACAAGATTTTTACGTGGTGACGTCATACACCTGCCCTAATCACGTGACATACGTGAAAAGTTGACAGAACCGTCCGACTGATCCAAGGAATGTTCATGTAAAATTTGAAGTCGATAGGACTTTTCGCTATTAAGATATTTTGCACACAAGAACTTGTTCAAAATATATACATATTTTACGTGATGACGTCATACACCGCATTCGTTCGTTCTACTCGCAAAAAAATTCTATAGAGTCTTTCGGACCTACCAAGCAACAATTCCACCAAGTTTCAGGTTTCTTCGATGTTCAGCGGCAGAGAAATTTCGCACACAAGATTTTTACGTAATGACGTCATACGCCCGCCCTGATCACGTGACATACGTGAAAAGTTGACAGAACCGTCCGACTGATCCAAGAAATGTTCATGTAAAATTTGAAGTCGATAGGACTTTTCGCTATCAAGATATTTTGCACACAAGAACTTGTTCAAAATATATACATATTTACGCGATGACGTCACACGCCGCATTCGTTCGTTCTACTCGCGAAAAAAATTTACAGTTTATTTCGGACCTACCAAGCAATAATCCCACCAAGTTTCAACTTTCTACGATGTTCAGCAGCAGAGAAATTTCGCACACAAGAGTTTTACGTAATGACGTCATACGCCCGCCCTGATCATGTGACATGCGTCAAAAGTTGATAGAACCGTCCGACCTAACCAAGGAATAAATCAATCAAGTTTGAAGTCGATCCGACCTTTTGTTCTCGAGATATCTTGCACACAACACTTTGTTCACAACAGACTGACACACACTCACACACACACAGATACACACACACACGTACACACATACACACACACAGAACGTACAAACACTATATATCTCCCCTTGGTCGGGGAGACATAATTACTTTTATGAACACAATTGTTCTTACATGTTTTAGTACATGCTATAGATAACTTAATTATGGATAGTAATCGGCTGATGCAATAAACTCATTTATTGCGTCAAGCGTTTGGCCCTGAAATGGGACAGTGAGTAGACATTACCTTAGATGACATGCCAATTGGAAGAAGGCCTATATCTATGTGTACTGTTTACGTCGGTAAACGGAACGGGACGGACCCCCCCCCCCCCAGGAACAGAGCCCATTTTTAGCAGCGGTAGGAACAAAATGATGAAAGGGCATTGGCTCATATTTTCATCGTGACGAAAAGGTGTTATATTAATAACAAACACGCAATTTAAAACACACACATATATATACATATATATTTGCATATATATATATATATATATATATGTATATATATATATATATATATATATATATATATATATATATATATATATATATATATATATATATATATATATATATATATATATAAAATAAGGGGGTCTGTTCTTACCAAAGAAAGGGAGGTCTGTTCCTTGGGGGTCTGTTCCGGGGGGTCTGTTCCCACATTCGTTTACGTCACTATAACATAACTCTCTTAAAATGGATAAATATAAAAAATAACCAATATTAAATGCCTAAAATATGATACTCCATGATACTATGCATACATTACCATACACCACGTCACCCATTTCAACTAAGTCATATTAAATGGAACTCCTATATCACTCTTCCTCCCTTCTCCGCCCTTCCCTTCTAGCTAAGCTATTGAGTCAATTGTTTTGAAGTGCCCCACATGCTACTTAACAGTATTTTTTATTTGTAGGGAAGGGGTTGCCATCCCTGAACTACCCCCTTTATATTTATTTCCATATTACCTAAAACGTTTTTGCTAGAGGTATTTCAAAGTATTACAGGAGGAAAATTGAACAGACGGATAGCAGATCCTTGACAAATCTTTGCTTTGGAACTTTCAAGTCGGATGCACATGTCACTGGATTTGGACACAGCGTGTGAGCTAGCTGCCAAGTATGCCATTGTTACAGTAAAATGTAGGCAGGTATATAATAAAAGCTGGTATTTTAGAATTGCATTTTCTAAGTACCAATGTGTTCCTCTGCCCGATTTACTTATGGCGTCTCTCCAAGATTTCCGCGGCTTGACCTCACAACTATTACTTCAGTCTATCAAATGAGTATAGAGCGAGAAGCTATTCCTTAAAGGTGGAATATTAAGCACTTGGCCAAAAATAATATTTTAACACTTGACAAGCTTTTGGCTTGCAAGGGTTATATGAATTTGTGCGTCCTTTATTTCCTTCTTGACAATTTTCCGATTATTTGTGTCTTCTTCTCTGACACTATGGGCCCTAGGACCATGAAACTTGGGACTTATGAAGAGTTTGATCTGAACGTTTGCATGTCACTTTTTATTTTCGTGTTCGATTTCGTTTTGTTTGTTAAAACGCCATGTGAAAAGAGTGTATTTTTTGAAAGTAAATGCGCAGCATTTAACGCATAGCACAGAACACCACACAGTTGCTCTGCTTTGTGCGAGCTCTCACTGCGTAAATAGATAACACGGCGTATGCCTAATCAGTCACTAAAACCTTAAGTCAACAAAAACCAAACACTACTCGGCTTATAAGACGTATTCAAGCTGTAGAATTTTAAAAACTTTTCAGCCTTATTTTGGCTGAAAAGTTTTCAGATTCCAATACTTTTCTGAGAAACTTTTTTGCCAGATCGAAACGGAGCACTTAGAACTTCAGAACAGACGACACCCAATGACATCAGTGAGAGAGAGAGAGGATTAGCAACCACCCTCTGATGCAGTCGAGCCCTTCTTTTAATTTATATTTTTCTGTGAATCCTGTGAAAAAGTTGATCAGATTTTTTTATAAAGGGATTGGTCAAATATCTAGTGGTCAATTGGCGGTTGGTGAAATGGCGGTTGGTCAAATTGCGTTTGGTCAAATTGTATGTACCCCCTCCCCCTCCCTCTCTCCCCTCTCCAAGAATAGTGCGTAACATAAGCTGAAAATTTATATGAACATTCAGTGTTTTTAAAATGACCAGGTAAGATTTTGCATCTATCCGTTGTTCTCATAAAACAGACACCATGCTCAGCGCATTTGGCGTGTGCAAATAAAGCACACGGCATTTAATGCACAGTGTTGGCACATGATTGCATACTGCTCGAGCCCGGACGCGTATTTGTTGATTGGTGACTGCCCACTTGGCCTACGACCCAGAAGGCCTACGATTTATGTCAGCTGATTGCATTTAGAATGTCCTATAGTCGTACAATGTAATATTATTGCAATTAAAATGTTTTGTGATCCTGCAATGAAAGCTAGGGCGATTGACTTGTCATTTGATTGCATAAAAGAAAATAAAAGAAATTAACTGTCATCAACAACTTTTATTGATGTGTCAGTTGATTACATAAAAGAAAATAAAAGAAATTCAGTGGAACCCAAAACTTAAATTGGTTAAGACAAATATACCGCGGGCTTCTGGGTAGAAAAAAGTGTAGAGCTTCTGGGTAAAAAGTCATAGGCCTTCTGGGTAAAAAAATCGTACGCCTTCTGGGTAGAAGTGTGTAGGCCTTCTGGGCCGTAGGCCAAGTGGGTTGTAATCTGTTGATAAAAAATCAATGTTTTTTTTTTGCTTCACATTTTGATCGCGAAAATGAAAACAAAGACGAACACAAAAAGTACTACATTTTGCATAATCTGGGAGTCCTAGGGAAGTATGATCAGAGAAGTGGTTTACCATTTTCTTTGCACACTATCAATTTCCACACAACGGTACCTAAATCAGTTGAAGGTAATATTCTTGGATTCCTTCGTTTTTATTAGTGTTCAGGGCCGTTTTATGACTCTGTTCGTTTAAAAATGGCGCTGCGCTGTTTTGTACCAATATTGGTGGTAAAATGGCCGCGCAATTTCGAGACCGGATGCAAAACGGCGCTGCGGCGTTTTGTTACCAATATTGGTCGTAAAATGGCTGCACCATTTCGCGGCCGGATGCAAAACGGCGCCACGCCGTTTTGTTACCCATTACTGCAATTTTAAGTTATTTTGCCATAAAATAAAAATTGAAATAACATTTATTTCACCTTCATTTTCTGGCATCAAAGTGATCTCAGTGAATACATAAATGATCTCAGCTGCCTGAGACTAATCCCAATACTGCAAGTAAGGTACGGGGGTTCTTAAGAAGAACCCTTTTAGTTTACCGAAAATCTGCTTCAAATTTGGGTGGAAATGAAGCCACATCTATTTTTTTAAACCATCCGGTAAAATTATATTTGCTGAGTAAATCAATGCCAATCAAAATTTACTCATGCGTTATTCCAGCAACCAATAACATTGTGCTTTTGTTATTTATCGCAATGTCAATCAAAATTTACTCAAAAGGCATACCTGTATATTAATGCCACTTTTAAGCCAAATTTTTATAGTTCAATGAACAACAGCAGCAGTTGATTATTACGATTGATAAGTTTAGAGACAAGTGTGAAGAAAAAAATTAAAGAACTTGAAAGTTAAAAAACCTCAAAGGTTATCAGTCGTGAGAAATATGATAGGATGGTCAGTCTTTTTTTTTCAATTTTATAATTTTTATAATCGTAATGCAGACAAAAGAAAGTAGTTAATTAAATATCAGTGAACTGGAAGTCGGTTAGAGATTACAGAATTCCAGCAGAGACTTCAGAATGCTTGTATTTAAAACTCACATCACTAAACAGTTTGCCAATTTTATTTGCATGTAACAGTTCACATATTAATACCTTCTCAAAATAGAACAAAAAATAAACATTTGTGTTTGTGTTATTCTTGTGTACTAAGAACTTTTAAAGTCAACTGGAAGTTGACGAAAATATCGATAAATTCACATACAACCGCCAATCCCCCACCCTCACCCCTATCCCCATTGCCCGCCCCTTTTTGTAGGATAAGCATTAACTCACTTTCCACTGTGAAAATGCTTCTAATTCTTAACTTGTATTTCAGCGAACAAATATCCGTTTATCTGTTATGTGCCTCCCCAGCCCCTCTCATTTACCTCCCCCCTTCCGGGGGCCCAACTGACCGTCGGATCAACTACCCTCATCCCCCAACCCAGAGACCAAAGCAAAAAAAAATTGGGAAACAGAATGCAACATTATTTCTTTGAGGAAAAAGATATGATCGCAAAACGGCGTATGCGCCGTCTTAAAACGGTACATGTGCCAGTTTGAAACCTTATTGGTAATAAAACGGCGCTGCGCCGTCCTAAAATGGCGCGGTCATTTTATGACCAGCCTTGGTAACAAAATGGCGCATGTGCCGTTTCAAAACCTCGCTGAGCGGTTTTAAAACGACGCAGGTCACGAAACGGCATGTAACATTAGCACATCTAACAGAATGTGTAACTGAAGGAAAGCCAAGTACTAAATACCAAGGAAAATATCTTTGGTGTTTGTTTGGTGTTGCAAAGTATATATTGAAGTTGTACACGGCCAAAGTTTCTCACTTTTTTCTCTATACTGGTCCGTTACCACTGGCGTAGGCGACCAATCGGAGTTTATTATTTCTAACTCTTCTTTTACTGTTTCTTCATTCTCCCTCCTTTCTTTCCACTTGTTCCTTCAGCAAGTGCGTCCCAATATACCCATCATAGTTATTGAATTGGACATTAAACTCCAAACAAACAAACACCAAAGATATTTTCCTTGGTATTTAGTACTCTGCTTTACCTCTGTTACACATTCTGTTAGACGTGCCAATAAAAACGAAGGAATTCAAGAAAATTACCTTCAACTGATTTAGGTACCGTTGTGTATAAACTGATAGTGTGCAAAGAAAATGGTGAACTGAAGCTTTGAAGAGTTAAAGCAATGAAGTCATATTTGCTTATAAAACTTCAGCCCTGTAACAGGTGTAATGTTTACAAGAATTATAAGTAATTAAAATAGCACTAGATACTGCTCTTCTCGGTACTACTTTTCATCCCGGTACTACATTTCATCTTAGTACTACTTTGCGTCTGGGTACTACTTTTCATCTCGACAGTACGTTTCGTCTCGGAGCTAATTTTCATCTCGGTAATACGTTTCATCTGTTGCAACTTTTCATCACTGTACTATTTTTCAACTCGGTACTCTTTTATGAGAGATCCGTCGAAAGCTGCAAATGCTGCAACTGCAGGAAAGAATGTCTGTCATCCATTGAGTGCTTTCCACACTAGAGGGCGCACCGGCACACCAGGAGGCGTATCGACACATCAGAGGGTGTACCGGCACACCAGAGGGAGCACTGGACACACCAACACACTAGAGGGCACACCGGCACACCAGAGGGCGCATCGACACACCAGAGGGCGCATTGACACACCAGAGAGCGCACCAGCACAGAAGCGGGTGCACCAGCACACCAGATGGCGTATCGACACACCAAAGAACGCATTGGCACACCAGGGGGCGTACCAGCACACTAGAGGGCACACCGACACGCCAGGAGGCGCAACTGCACAACAGACGGCTCAACGGCACCCAGGAGGGCGCACCGGCACAGTAGAGGGCGTACCAGCAACTAGGAGGCGAACTGACCACCAGGAGGCGTATCGACACACCAGAGTGCGCATCGACACAACAGAGTGCGGATCGACACACTAGAGGGTGTACCAGAACACCAGAGGGCGCATCGACACAACAGAGAGCAGACCGGGGCCGAGACTCTTAATCCACGCGATAGGTGAGAGTTGTCATCAATAATGTGACCTATACATTGCTTCAAGGAGTGACATGGTTGACGAAAACTTTTTCTCCCTCTCTTCACGCCAAGAAATCCTCGGGCATCGAGACACCCAGACGCTCTTACATGCTTTGACAAGGGCATTTCATATATTAATACTTCTGATATGACATGTGTGCAGCTATGTAACATCACCAATTGTCAGGCCACTTTTAAGAAGAAGAAGAAGAAGAAGAAGAAGAAGAAGAAGAAGAAGAAGAAAAGAAAAACAATTTTATGTGACGGAACGTTTTCTCGTTACATGTGTTTACGAATGTTATAAAGAAAAAACCAAGCCTGCATGCTGAACAAAATCATGCAATTATCTGAGATTCATGACAAATATTATGAAGAAAGAGATCTTTGTGAGGTCTTTTGGGGCTTTTTTAAAGTAGGTTTTTGATAGATCAGCACAGGGTACGTCACTTCTTTAAAAAATAAACTTTGTGCTTAACAATGGTTGCCAATTTGTAGTAGACCAAAACAGTGTCCGTTCATGTGTTTTTAGAAAATATGAGAATAAGTTTTTTTTTGTTGAACCTGCTATTTCTTTATCGAATCTCTGCGAGTACTCTTCAGCAGCTGGACCAATAACAACTCCCCGCTAAAGGTAATCGTTGAAATAGTCACATTGCATACGTTCCTGGTTTTATTGACGTCATACTACATAAAAGGAAGAACCTGTGATCAATAAGTGCTTTAGAAAAGGGAACGGCATTCAGTAATAGCAATAAATAACCCAATTGTATCACTAATTCGTTCTTCTTATAAGCATTATGGTTTGTTTCTAAAAGTTCACAAAGCAACTGCCAATATTATCAATTTCCTGAACACGGCTAATTAATAATGCACCATCTTTAAAAGGCACAAATGCTAGACTCTATACAGGACAGCATTTATGATAACAAATGTACATTTTATAATATTTGTTTTATGTGTCAGACAAGAAACCACGTCATGAACAAGCCATTCGAGTCTGCTATTTATCATTAGACATAAAGGGGTTTTATCAAAAGATCCCCTTATCATTTCTTACCCCCAACTCGTCAATCCTTAATCTCTAAAGGAACAACGTTTTTCTTTATTTTAATACTAATTTGGATAAAGAAATAAACAAATAATAAAGGTGTATTCTTTATTTGTTGATACAGTGCTGATATTTTCATTCATACTGTGGCATAAAGCTTGTACTCTCTTAACATCTTTATTTTTATTTATTTATTTATTTGCTTCATTTTGTTTTCCTGTGAGGAGCTATCTCTGACGTAATACACTGTATTTACGATATCAGTGTAAGCCTCATAACGTTAGAGTTTATTTATGGTCTTTTTTACTCCGTGACACACCCATTTCACATCCACCAATAGAAACACAAGAACAACAACGCACCCACATCAACTCTTGTTTGTTTTGGAAACGTAGCATTGATCTCACATGAATCAAATGAAAAAAAAAGCCAGTAATAAACCTTTGTAGGGCTTAGGCAATTTCTGGCAGCGATTGCATCAGCACCTGTTATCGCACAGTTTTTGAGTCCGGTCGTGGAACAACGCGTGCGTCAGAAGTATAACGCCCTCTATCAAGTAAATAGAACGTGCCTTAATTCAATTTAGCACCCTTATAAAACGTCTACTTTATTGCAAGATTTTTATGCAATCAATACCTTCATTAAAACGGTTTGAGCTCTCAAACATTCTTCACCTGAATACGATATCATTAGAAAGTAATAACACATTTACAACCCCGTACGCTTTATCATGCGAGATACTGCTTTGCTGGTACTTGAAAAATATCAGGTAATTAACTGAATCCAAAATATTAAAAAATATAAACAAGTACAAGTATTTTGGTTTATCCTTGCCCATAACACTATTTGGTGTTTACTATTCTGAGCACCGACAGGATGCCGGATGCGCACAAATGCCTTTTTTTTCTAAAATGGCTCAGAATGATACTAGTGTTGGGAACAGAGAAATTCTTTTATCGCTCATATAAAAATAAAAGAGTGCCAAAAAATAAAAAGAGTGCTTAATGTAATTCGGTGTTGTTAACGAATCGTGAATGCAATTGTGCAATAAATGTTTATTTTCGTATTCCGAACTAAGTAATTTCATCGCTTTTTTCGTTTTTTTTTTTTTTTTTTTTTTACATTCAATAAACGATTTCACAATCTCGTGAGGAAAGATTTTGCGAACCTTCCATTTACATGAAAATGTATTGCTTTTGACAACAATATTTCAGAAAACTTTTACACATATCGTAATAAACTTTTTCTTAATTGTGGATAATGTTTTATTATAGACAATATGAACGACGACATAGACCTTGTTTTTGTCACGTGATTTCGAACACTTATCCGGAAGTGAGTTTCCGAGAGAAAAAATGGCGATCAAATAATTTATCTGGTGGCGCCGAGTTCTCAAGACACTCTCGAGTGGATTATCTGCCAGAATATATAAGCACGGATTGAAAGCACAGAAGACACCTCGAGTGTTTCCAATTTTACCTAATAAGGCGATTTTTGGCAATGTCTATTTATATCGTTCGCCTACAGGTGTAGAAAAGTTCAATTCATAATTTATGCGTGGATTACCTAAATAAGGGAAATCCCATCTAAAGACGGAGAACGCGAATCACGCTTTGACTCGTTCCAATTTTTTACGAAATGAAACGCAGTTTAAACAACCTGTGAGGCATAATTGGCCTTTTTGTAACACACTTTGCCAAATTTAATGTGAGTATTGGTTGATAAACCGATCGTTCGACTACAACAGGCAACGGACCTTAGCTTATCTATTTCTTTTTATTAATTATGGCACTTACGGCCGCCAATTTGTGATACTGATACGTAAATAATTTTGAGTGAGTCATTGCGCACTGCATCGAAAATATTTTCCCATTCAATATCACCATCCAAATAGCATTCCAAGGATGTGGAAATAAGCGAAGAATCGACACCGAAACGTGGTGGACGAGAGCTGATGAGCGTGCAAGGAAAAAGAAAACGCCCCACTTCGCCATGCTTTCGTGTTTGCTGCTAATTAGCTGTGCTTTTTCGTTTTTTTTGTTTGTTTTTTTTTTTTTTTTTTTGTTTTTTTTTTTTTGGGCAAAATGATATGGCGTAATTTCGACTGCAAACAATGCAGTGCAGTCGTATTTACCCTGCTCATGCTTGCAAAAGTGATGGTTGTGTTTGTAAGAAACCGGTAAATTGATAGGTTTGAACCTGCGCTTGTCCGTGGGTGTAGAGCTTTCGCATGCTCGCTCGAGATCACATCAGTTTGGCCTTAGACATCCGGCTTCTCACATGGTACAGGCTCTGTCTTTGAAGTGCCAATTTCGCAACACATTTTTCGTTGTCCAAGAGAAGGTCGTGGTGTTCCGACATGGTGTTCCGACATGGTGTTCCGACATGGTGTTCCGACATGGTGTTCCGACATAAGGTCGATCGACAAAAGATCGAAAATGGAAAACGGGACAAAAGGTCGAGATTTTTTGGGTGGGTTTATCAAATAAAATAGATGTTTAGTCATAAATTCAAACGATTTATTTATTAAAAGCAGTTTAGTCTTAAGTTCAAACGTTTCTGAGACATCTTCAAATAAAATAATTGCTCTAATATCATATCTAAACTACAGTTCTAATATATACTTCTGGATTACTCTTCTACTCATCGCCTTCCTTGTTTTCGTGGTTGTTTCAACTGAATATTGCGCCTCACTGAACGAAGAAACTCCCGTACGGTCTCTCCCGTCCTTCTGTACAGTCCCTGCACAGTGTAGCGAGTCCATGGCGGTATATTCGTCCAAAAAATCCAAAGCTAGATTTACATTGTTATTTTTTTTCACACGATCATTAAAATGTCCTCGCGACAATTTCTATTGTTGCGCATCATATATATTTCACATTTTAATTACTATTTATTCGCGCTCTTTTATTTCACCATGCCTTTTCGCTCAGTATAATTACACAAAAATTTTGTCTTTAAAGAACGTCTGTGAACATGCCCTTTATCGCGAGTTTGATTGTTCGATATCATATCTTTTCGAATAGATCTCTTAATTTTGGAAAGCGCAAAAAACATTATTACGTGGTGCGTAAAATTAATGGTTAGTAATGCAAATTCTGCAATTTATTTTCAGATAAATAAAACCAATGTACAAAAAATGGTATTGGATGAAAAGTGGGACGCCAAAGAATTAACTATTTTCTGGTATATTAATAGCACCAAAGACTGTTTACTACTGTAGTTTATAGTCTTTCATTGCACATAAATATCAAAGCGATACAAAATACCTGTTGGAGCGCGAGCATCGTGAAAATTATACCGCCATACTACGCGTCGTCACAGCCCTTGATTTTAACCTTGAACTCTTTTTCTTTGGGCAATCGCCAATTTCATCTTGGGCAATTGCAGCGAGGGAGGCACAATTTAAGTCAAGGTTGTCGTCGCTTTTGCTCTCATGCCACCCCGATAGGCGACACCAGCTCGGGGTGGCACCAGAGCAACGGGGTGGCAGGAGAGCAAATCACCTTCCAGAGCAAAAGCGACGACAACCTTACCTGCACAATTTTCTGGTTTCAGAACGCAAATCAACACCCAGATGGTAGAGTTGAGCGAATCCAGCAAGGTGGGAAAAATCGTTGATCCCATGCTTCGCATATGTTGTTGGTTGGGGCTTCGTTGTTAGATTGCTTCGTGGGCGTTACAGGCTAGTGGTGAGTACCTCGGTGGGATTCGCCGATTTCGTAGGGCATTCGCTTCTCGAGCGAAATTTGGCCACAAAATAATTGCAAATTAAAATCATGCTCCAGTGTGATGGATTAAGCTTGAATCAATTTTAAATTTAAAATTTACTCGAGTGTTTAATTTGTTATCTCCCGGGTTTTCATCAATTGCAATTCCTGATGTGTGACCTTGAGTGACAAGGCCAGTTTCCCCTTTTCTTACGTCTTTAAGTCCAAAGGGACGAAAATGAGTGCAAACACAACAGTTGGAAAACGACAGTTCTGGAACAGGAAGTGACGTCATCAGACCCCCCTCTCCCCCTCCCCCCTAGAAGACATAACCTTAAGTCACCTGTCAATCATCATGCCGTCATTAGTCACGTGACCTGTCAATCATCATCAGTCACGTGGCCTGTCAATCACGTGACCTGTCAATCGTCTGTTATGTGACCCCAACCCTATATGAGGATTGTTTTCCCAAACACTAGCCTTACGGCCTGAGTGGCTCACTTGGTAGAGTATGGGACTCGAAAGCGGACCCATAGTCTGAAGGTTGGTGGTTCGATCCCGCCCTCGGGCATCACTTTCACCTTCTGTCTATCATACCGTGATATCATGGGGACCCCTCCGGACCCCCCTTGGACATAACATGTACCGACCCCCAAGGACATAATATGCACCGACTTCCCCTATGACATACCATGTACCGACCCCCCAGGACATACCATGTACCGACCCCCCCCCCCCCCGACGTACCATGTACCGACCCCCCCCCCCCCCAGGACATGATTCAGCAGTCCTATAAGAGCACATTGTGTGCAGACATGTGTTTTATTCATGCTGTGGCTGCTGTTGGATACACATGGAAAAAAAGGTGAAAACAGTTGGTCTTGCTGTTGTTGAATATTACATGGAGAACAAGTGAAAGATTGGCTGGAATACACATAGGAGACAAAGTGAAAGATTGGTTATTCTTTGGAAAAGGAAGTGCAAGATTGACTGAAATACACAGCTTTTTCTTTTGTTTACTTTTGTGACTATGTAACATCATGTGGCATTTGTGACTATGTAACATTATGTGACATTATGTGACATTATGTGACTCTGTAACCTCATGTAACATTATGTAACATTATGTGTCTCTGTGACATCATGTAACATCATGTGGCATTATGTAACATTATGTGACTCTGTGACATTATGTGACTTTATGTGACTCTGTGACTTTATGTGACTCTGCAACATTATGTGGCATTATGTGACTCTGTGACATTATGTGACATCATGTTACTATGTGACATTATGTGACATCATGTGACTATGTGACATTATGTGACACTATGTGGCTATGTGAACATAATTAGTCTAAATATGTATGTAATTATCAGATGGTTCAACAGACCAGCCCCTGTGGCTCAGTGCATAGCGCGTGATACTCGTAAGCTGAAGATTAGTGGTTCGATCCCACCTAGGGGCAAACATAACTTTTTTTGTTTACTTTTGTGACTCTGTGACATTATGTGACATCATGTGACATTATGTGACTCTGTGACATTATCTGACTCTGTGACATCATTTTTTTTAACATAGCAGCCATATTTCTCTGCCTAGTTTCACTGATAATATCTAATTAGTCATCTTTCAGTGGTTCTATTACAGTAACCACTCACACACACAAAGCGTAGGAATAAGTATATGAAAGACCTCAGAGCGTGGGAACGATCAATAATTTTGAGAACATCAAAGGCCTAGACCGTGAGAACGATCGATAAATTTGAGAGTGTAAGATCACAGACCGTGGGAACGATCAAGAATTTTGAGAACATCAAAGCCTAGACCGTGGGAACGCTAAATTTCAAAGTGTAAGACTTCAGAGGGTGGGAACGATCGATAAATTTGAGAAGGAACGGGATTTTCCCCACGCTATGTCTAATGTTATGTTTTATATGATAGTAGTGGGAAAATGGTGGTTCTAGACCAATTTAAACAAATGTAGTCTTTGAAAACATATGATGTATAAAATAACTTTTAGCATTTTACCATGCCACTTATTCAAATGTTCTAAAGTCACAGTAGTGCGAAAATGGTGGTTCTAGATCAACTTTAACAAGTTTCGTTTTTGATAACATATTATGTATAAAATAAGTTTGAAAATTTTACCATGCTGTAGTAGGGGAAAAATCAGGGTTCTAAACCAAATTTAACATATTTAGTTTTTGAAAAACATATTATGTATAAAATTAGTTTGACATCAGACTTAAGTTTTCTTTTTGGTGAGAAGAGCACACCATTTAGGCATGTGTTCGAATAACAAGCCCATTCAAAGACGTGTTCGAATGGCAAGCCCATTCGGAACACGTGTTCGAATTATTTGTAGAACATATTACGTCATGGTATTGTTCAACAATTTTTAACAAGTTCAACATGTTCAACATGTTGTTGAACATGTTCAACATGTTGTTGAACATGTTCAACATGTTGTTTAACATGTTCATCATGTTGTTGAACATGTTTAACATGTTGTTCAACATGTTAAAAATTGTTGAACAATACCAAGTTGTTGTATATAAAGCTATGTTTAAAGACTTTCTCATCTTTTGAATAGTGTAGGTTGAACCGAAAGGATGTATAAACGCAACATTTGTTCGAAATCTTACAGCTGGCTACAAAGTTACATGTGGTAAAGTTATTTCTAAACATATTAGGACATAGTGTGTCCAACCTTGAGTGTAACAACTCCCTATAGAGCATAAAAGACACATGCCCTCAGTCGTAACACACTTCTGTATCAAGATGCTGAAGAGTGAACAACAACAATAACAATGCCTGTAGAAAAGTCTGAGACAATGCCTGCAGAAAATTTTATAGTAAAGCCTGAGACAATACCTACAGCAAAGTCTAAGACAATGCCCATGGTAAAGTCTAAGGCGAAGTCACGTCAGCAGCGTCAAAAGCGACCACATCTTAGAAAGATAAAAAGAGATAGTTACCAGCTATGACGTCGCTGTGTAAAAAGCAAAAAATTAAGACAGAGCCTAAAATGAAGCAAGAACCGGAGCGTAAAGCTGCTACCACCATGAAGAAGATGTGTGTAGACGATTTTCCGGTTATGATACCTATTAATGGAGAAATATATATTAAATTGGCGAAATATCAACAGAAAGTGATGGTTAACAATCGTGAATATATTATGGATCATACATCTGGGAGATTACATCCTACCAAGAAGGGAATTTTGTTGTCATTGAAAGATTGGCAAATGCTGAAGAGGCAAATGACATCAGTGGATCTCATGCTTCAGAAAATGGATCTGTATCAATGCAGTGACTGTCAGAAGATGGTTAAGTAGACAGCGATATGACTGTATACAGTTTTAACAGCATGACGAGCTTAATGGATGCTATGATTTCATCACCCTTAGTGTAGAAGATTGGAGCGAAAGTTTTGAAGCTTGACAAGAACTTGAAACTTAGCTTTGACTCATATGGACATGTACATTTGATACGTAGTTCAAATAAAATTGTCTTTATGCTTCATATGTAGACTATGAAATTAACATTATCTATGTTCATGTGAAGTCAGTTTTTGTAACATTTTAAGTTAAGTTCTTGTGAATATGCACATGTATTAACATAATATGTATTTGAAATAGTTTTTTTTATCATAATTTTACATATTTGTAATATTATATAAACACATATGATGCTTTTCAACTTTTTATTTTTCTCATACAATACTTGAATATAATACATAATAATACAATAATTGAATAAAATAAATAATAATATAATACTTAATTATAATATATGATATATGATATATGGTTTACGAGCGAATTCACACCGCGTTGTAAAGCAAGACATATATTGATACACTTAAATACACAACGCTTAAGTTAATAAAATATTACAACATTTATGAAGTCTTTATTATAAAGTTTAGTCAAATAAGTCTATTTTTCTTCATCTGATTCACTCTCTTCACTGTCCATGCCACTTTCTTCATCACTGCTGTCATCCTCCTCTTCCTTGTCTAGTAGCTCTTCAAAGAATGCATTGTCTTTCTTTATAGCCGCCTTTAGTGCCTTTGAATACTTATAATATTTTTCATCAACAAAGTAATTAAAGTCCTCTAAAATCTTTTGATAATGTTGACTTTGTTCTAGACGTTGGGTATATTTGAATAGTCTCATAAACAGTTGTTTTAGTTAATGCTTATAAATGGGTCGAAGGTCATAACTTGCTATTTCACGCGCATCTTCAAGTCCTTGTTCTTCATATTCTGAGACCTTTTCTTGAAATTTGTCATCATAGTCATCGTAGACTTCTTGAACCATATCATACCAAACAGAGTCTATTTCTGACTCACTTTCAGAGTCTGTTTCTGACTCACTTTCAGAACTCTTGTCATCAGCATCCTCACCACACTGCTCCATATGTTTGAGCAAAGCTTCTTCGCTGTTGTATAATGCATCACATTCTGTACAAGCATGTGCATTCTTTTCAGCCATGTTGACGCTTTGACTTTCCATAGAAGACTCATCTAAAGTTTCCGTGAAAGGTAGTTTTACATGGTTTTTTTTTATATCCGATTCTTCATCCACTTCTGACGTGAGAGCAACCTTTAAGTGTCTTTTAAGACTTTGTGGCCAATTGTAAGATTTCGAACAAATGTTGCATTTATGCATCCTTTCGGTTCAACCTACACTATTCAAATGATGAGAAAGTCTTTAAACATAGCTTTATATACAACAACTGGTTGAACAGCACCATATTCAACAACATGTTGAACATGTTAAACATGTTGAATAACATGTTGAACAACATGTTGAACATGTTGAACAACATATTGAACATGTTGAAAAACATGTTGAACATGTTGAGCTTGTTAAAAAAAATTGTTGAAAATACCATGACGTAATGTGTTCCAAAAATAATTTGAACACGTGTTACGAATGGACTTGCCATTCGACCACGTCTTTGAATGGGCTTGTTATTCGAACACATGTTTAAATGTTGTGCTCTTCTCACCAAAAAAATTTATCTCTTATGTCAAACTTATTTTATACATAATATGTTTTTCAAAAACTAAATTTGTTAAATTTGGTCTAGAACCCTGATTTTTTCCTTACTACAACATGGTGAAACTTTCAAACTTATTTTATACATCATATGCTGTCAAAAAACGAAATTTGTTAAAGTTGATCTAGAACCACCATTTTTCACTACTGTGACTTTAGAACATTCGAATAAGTAGCATGCAAAAATGCTAAAACCTATTTTGTACATCATATGTTATCAAAAACTAAATTTGTTAAAGTTGATCTAGAACCACAATTTTTTCACTACTGTGACTTTAGAACATTTGAATAAGTGGCATGGTAAAATGCTAAAAGTTATTTTATACATCATATGTTTTCAAAGACTACATTTGTTAAAACTGGTCTAAAACCACCATTTTCCCACTACTATTACATAAAACATAACATTAGACATAGCATGGGGAAAATCCCGTTCCTTCTCAAATTTATCGATCGTTCCCACGCTCTGAAGTCTTACACTCTGAAATTTATCGTTCCCACGGTCTAGGCCTTTGATGTTCTCAAAATTATTGATCGTTCCCACGCTCTGAGGTCTTTCATATACTTATTCCTACGCTTTGTGTGTGTGAGTGGTTACTGTAATAGAACCACTGAAAGATGACTAATTAGATATTATCAGTGAAACTAGGCAGAGAAATATGGCTGCTATGTTACAAAAAAATGATGTCACAGAGTCACATTATGTCACAGAGTCACATGATGTCACATAATGTCACAGAGTCACAAAAGTAAACAAAAAAAGTTATGTTTGCCCCTAGGTGGGATCGAACCACCAATCTTCAGCTTACGAGTATCACGCGCTATGCACTGAGCCACAGGGGCTGGTCTGTTGAACCATCTGATAATTACATACATAGTTAGACTGAATCATGTCCTACGGGGGGGGGCGGTCGGTACATAGCATGTCCTAGGGGGGGGGGGGAGGGGGGTCGGTACATAATATGTCCAAGGGATGGGGGGGTCCGGGGCGGCGTCCCCATGATATGGCGGTATGATAGACAGAAGGTGAAAGTGATGCTCGAGGGCGGGATCGAACCACCAACCTTCAGACCATGGGTCCGCTTACGAGTCCCATGCTCTACCAAGTGAGCCACTCAGGCCGTAAGGCTAATGTTCGGGAAAACAATCCTCATATAGGGCTGGGGTCAAATGACAGATGATTGAGAAATCACGTGATTGACAGGTCACGTGACTGATGATGATTGACAGGTAACGTGACTAATGACGGCATGATGATTGACAGGTGACTTAGGTTTATGCCTCCTAGGGGGGAGGGGGTGAGGGGGGTCTGAGGACGTCACTTCCTGTTCCAGAACTGTCGTTTTCCAACTATTGTGTTTGCACTCATTTTCGTCCCTTTGGACGTAAAGACGTAATAAAAGAGGAAACTGGCCTTCTCACTCAAGGTTACGCATTAGGAATTACAATTGATGAAAACCCGGGAGATAACAAATTAAACACTCGAGTAAATTTTAAATTTCAAATTGATTCAAGCTTAATCCATCACACTGGAGTATAATTGACAGGTGACTTAGGGTTATGCCTCCTAGGGGGGAGGGGGGTCTTATGACGTCACTTCCTGTTCCAGAACTGTCGTTTTCCAACTACTAAGCACGCTGTATTTGTAACCGTTTTTGAGTCAAATTCCGGTTTTTGACTTTGACCTTAGTCGAAGTCATAGTCACCGAGGTACCTAAGCATTGTGTTTTGGGCACAAATAATCGAAAATCTAAAGAGGAAAAATTGGATTGCCTGGTTACTGTCTACTCAAACGGTTCGAACAGGAACTAAAGCCCTCTTTCTGGCTTTTTTTCGTAATACATGGGGGTTTTAGAAATATTTTGACCTTAATTTCACCCTGATATTCAAGTCCCTTAGTATCATGTGTGTAACCGTGCGTCCTGCCAAAAAAAAAAAAACCATGCAGAGAACGTAATTTGAGGCCAGGCGCGAAACGTGGGGAGCGCTAATTGCATAAAAAGGGGGTGTTTTTGCATTCATTACTTTCACGTCTCTAACAAAAAATATTAAAAATTGCACGTTTGGTTAAAAAGTGGGTAGCGTTTCAAAGTTATTAATCTGCGTTAAAGGCTTGTTTACAAAGTCATGGACACGCATGGTAACCAACCATTTGGTACATGAGTGCCTCCCCCCTGCCCGCCGCAATTAACATGATCCCGCGGCAAACTCGTGCCAATCACTTGGCGCCGTTCGCCACAGAGGAGCAAAGCTAATCGTTACTCCTAATCGTATTGATCAACGTCACAAATACTGACCCGAAAACAGGCTAAAGTCGCTTTATGAGAGCAAGACACGCACTTGCCTCGAGGGGGGGGGGGGGGGGGATGGCACATTGTATCATATGTGTGTTACCATGCGTGTAAAAAAAATACAAAAATGAAAACACGGAGATAAAGGGGGATAATTTTGAAGCCAGGCGCGGTCCGCGCGGAGTGCCAATTTCGTTAAAAATTGATACTTTTCATTAAGTACTTTGTCTGTCCTACAAAAGGGGGTTATTTCGGAATTTCACTCCGCGTTTGGTTAAAAGGGGGTGTTATTTAATTCAAACTGTGCACTCCGCGTTTAGGGCTTACTTTAAAAAGTCATGGGCACGCATAGTGACAAGTTGGTACGTGAATTACCCCTCCCGCCCTCCCGCCCCCCCCCCCCCACTGGGCGCCTATTTTGGTATTTTTCAGCATCATATCCATCAACAACTTCATGCAGGAGGTGAACAACCCACAAAGACCTTTTGCGGGTAGCATAGAAAATATATCTTTTGTGAGATTTTTTTTACAACGCAGTTATCCAAAAACCAGTTTATCTGCGTCCTTACAGCTCCGGGAGGGGGGAGGGGTTGGTATCCTATTAGATACCATGCGTATGCAAAAAAAATACTGAGACAGGGGGAAGGGTAATTTTTTGACGCCAGGAGCGTTCCGCGCAGAGTGACAATTTAAAAAAGAGGGGGGGGGGGGGGGTGGGGTGGCTTTCATTCATTACTCTGCGTTTCCCAAAAGGGGGTACCCTTGGAATTTTACTCAACGTTTGTTTGAAAAAAGGGGGAGGGGTATTATTTCAAACTGAGCACTCTTCGTATAGGAGTTGTTTTAAAATGTAATGGATACTCATTGTAACCAGTTGGCACGTGAGTGCCCCCCTTTCCTCCTCCGGGTTATAGCTACAAGCAGCTAGAGATGTAGAGCAAGGTCGTAAGATACAACATCAGTATCACAGCAGTATAGAAGCATGTACTGAGTGCGGTAAAAATATCTTAAAAACCCGTAAATAACTTTAGGCATGCTGTCAAGATGTTTTAACTGGATTTCTGCAAAAAGTTCAAAGTTACCTGTCTCAGATCACGCATCATTTCAAGGCCTGATATGCTGCACATATTTTGTGTTTTGGAACAATCCAGTATTTACAAACACGGATGGAAACATATATATAAGCAAGCTTATACCCACTATTGTGCTATAAATAAGTAAGTCATTTAGATAAGAGATAAGGACTGTATTCAAGTGCAACGTTTTCACACAGGACCATAACTTAGTGATTTAAATTCCATATTGGGAGAAAGTGCAAAGAAGAACATAAATATTCACATGATACGAATTCCGGATTACTAAAATGAAGGTAATTGTTGTTTTATTTATAGATATAAGAATACTGGTTATGTGGAAATCCGGGATAGCTTGATCCCACACAATTATATGGTTCAGGATTAAAAGCATGAAAAGTACAAAAAAGAGGGCCGCCCAGAAAATCAGTCTGGTTCAGTCTCTGGTTCAGCCTCTGGTTCAGTCAGGAGGGGGGGGGGGCACTCACGTACCATCCAGGCTTCCACTATGATCCATAATAAACCACGTCGTGTTGTTCGTGGTGGTGGTTTTGGGGCCTAGGTACCCCCGGGAACCCCGTGAGCTACTTGGTATCCTAGGTCACCATGCGTGCCCCCCCCCCCCAAAAAAAAAAAAACGGGGGCAGGTGCAATTTTGAGACCAGATGCGGTCCGCGCAGGATAACAATTTCGCTAAAATGGGGGTAATTTTCATCCAGTTATCTCCGTTTCCCGAGGGTGTTCTTTCAGAATTGTAGTCCTCGTTTGCTTTAAAAAGGGGGTATTATTCAAGAATTGACACTACACGTTTAGGGGTTGTTTCAAAAAGTCACGGACATGCACGGTAACCATTTGGTATGTGAGTGCCTCCCCCCATGGGTACCATAGACATGCACGGTAACAATTTGGTATGCGAGTGTCTCCCCCATAGGTACCATAGACATGCGCGGTAACCATCTGGTGAGTGTCTCCCCCCTTCCCCCCATGGGTACCATAGACATGCACGGTAACCATTGGTATGTGAGTACCTCCCCCCATGGGTACCATAGGTATGCACGGTAACCATTTGGTATGTGAGTGCCCCCCATGGTTACCATAGACATACACGGTAACCATTTGGTATGTGAGTGCCTCCCCAATGGGTACCATAAACATGCACGGTAACCATTGGTATATGAGTGCCTCCCCCATGGGTACCATAAACATGCACGGTAATCATTTGGTATGCGAGTGCCTCCCCCATGGGTACCATAGACATGCAGGGTAACCATTTGGTATGCGAGTGCCTCCCCCATGGGTACCATAAACATGGGTACCATAGGTATGCACGGTAACCATTTGGTATGTGAGTGCCTCCCCCATGGGTACCATAGACATGCACGGTAACCATTTGGTATGTGAGTGCTTTCCCCCATGGATTCCATAGACATGCACGGTAACCATTTGGTATGTGAGTGCCTTCCCCAATGGGTACCATAGACATGCACGGTAACCATTGGTATGTGAGTGCCTCCCCCTATGGGCCATAGACATGCAGGGTAACCATTTGGTATGCGAGTGCCTCCCCCATGGGTACCATAAACATGGGTACCATATGTATGCACGGTAACCATTTGGTATGTGATTGCCTCCCCCATGGGTACCATAGACATGCACGGTAACCATTAGGTATGTGAGTGCTTTCCCCAATGGATTCCATAGACATGCACGGTAACCATTTGATATGTGAGTGCCTTCCCCAATGGGTACCATAGACATGCACGGTAACCATTGGTATGTGAGTGCCTCCCCCTATGGGCCATAGACATGCAGGGTAACCATTTGGTATGTGAGTGCCTCCCCCCATGGGTACCCTAGACATGCAGGGTAAAAATTTGGTATGTGAGCGCCCCACCATGGGTACCTAGACATGCACGATAACCATTGGTATGTGAGTGCCTCCTCCCATGGGCCGTAGACATGCACGGTAACCATTTGGTATGTGAGTGCCTCCCCCCCATGGGTACCTAGAATATGCACGGTAACCATTTGGTATGTGAGTGCCTCCCCCCTATTTGTACCATAGACATGCACGGTAACCATTTGGTATGTGAGTGCCTCCCCCCCAACGGGTACCATAAGCTTGCATGGTAGCCATTTGGTATGTGAGTGCCTCCCCCCATGGATACCATAGACATGCACGGTAACCATTGGTATATGAGTGCTTCCCCCAATGGCTACCATAGACATGCACGGTAACCATTTGGTATGTGACTGCTTCCCCCCATGGACACCATAGGCATGCACGGTAGCCATTTGGTATGTGAGTGCCTCTCCCCCCCCCCATGGGCACCCTTAAGCTTGCACGGTAACCATTTGGTATGTGAGTGCCTCCCCCCATGGATACCCTAGACATGCACGGTAACCATTGGTATCTGAGTGCCTCCCCCCATGGCTACCATGCACGGTAACCATTTGGTATGTGAGTGCCTCCCCCCCATGGACACCATAGGCATGCACGGTAGCCATTTGGTATGTGAGTGCCTCCCCCCATGGGTACCCTAGACATGCGTGGTAACCATTTGGTATGTGAGTGCGTCCCCCCATGGCTACCATTTGGTATGTGAGTGCGTCCCCCCATGGGTACCATAGACATGCACTGTAACCATTTGGTATGTGAGTGCCTCCCCCCATGGGTACCATAGATATGCACGGTAACCATTGGTATGTCAGTGCCTCCTACTCCCCCCCTCCCCCCATGGGTACCACAGCAATGATGTTTGAGGGAGGGAAGTTCAGTGCAACTTCTTTTCACCGACCCCCTTTCCCCGCTTTTGGGTGTGGTTGGGGTGACCAACAGAAGAGAACTGTCTATCAACGCTTTACAAGCTGCCGCATTTCGTGTCTCGACCACGATTCTGCTGCGTTTCTGTTCAATAATGCGCTGAACTAGATGCATAGTTGGCTCTCTTCCGCAGACTGCAGGTGATGGGGGGACTAGAGAACGTGTTGTTCTATCCATAATCTTTGATACTTAATTGCAGGACAGTGACGTCAGTAAGTACCCTGGGTATCCTGAAGAGGGTACGCCGTGCTTGGAGTTACCAGAGTTCCGCTTCCGGTCTCATTCCTGTGGGAAAAGGACAGACGTTTCTAAATTAAGAAAAGACAGCGAACAGGCCAGTTCAATGCCGGATTTGCTGTCCGTCCTGGGCCACTTCAAGTCGTACTTCCAAATCAAATCACCATCCGGATCCCCTTCGCTAGAACAGAAAGATGGTAAAAACCCACTGCAGTCATCAATAGACAATGTACTCGGGGATACTGGTAACTCTGGACAAGTACCAGACACGGACGATTTGCCCCTGTCGTTTGCTGTACCGAAATTGAGAGAGTACGCAGCCAAAAATGATGAGTCATTTCACCGAGTATCGGCGTCACAGGAATCTCGCCTCACACATACCGATGGCGCGAGGCCGCTGGAGAGTTCTGTGGAAAGGACGCACATCCCAGCTGTGGATCCCAAGTCCCCCTTGTCAAAAAGGTTAAATGTCCTGAATAAAGACCTTAATGTTTTGGCGCCAAGCCATTGGTGACGTTTAGGATATTCTGTGGGATATTACGGTGGTTCGTGTTTTAAAGTTTTGTTGTGTATGTGTGATTAATTAACCGTTAGATATGTTAATCAGTCATATGGCGCATCCAAGGCGAATCGGGGGTTGGTTCAGGGGTTGTAACTCCACCTCCCCCCCCCCCCCCAAATTAAAAAAAAAACTTCGTGTTTTCACAAGTAAAGGTGTGACTCTTAAACTTACAGCTTCGGATGATTTTTTTTTAGGTTGAACCCCCCCCCCTCCCTCACCATACCACCCCGACCGTCACCACCCCGCCTTCCCCCCCCCCCCCACAAAAAAAAAAAAACTCTCCGCTGCTGAGAAGTTGTAGGTAGTTTGTGGTTTCTTCGCGACAAAAAAAAGAAGATTTTTTTTTAAAGGAGACGAAGCTTGGAATGCAACCAAAAGTGGTGTTTTTATGTAGACACTTCCGGTGTCCTTCATGTGACTTTAAACGTGGTTGTGTGACGCCGAACGGGCGTAGTTGAAACGTTTCCAAGACACTGCTATAGAAATAAATCATGGACTGATTTCCGACGCTGAAAGAAGTTGAAAAGATAAAACAAAAAAAATGCTGGCTATAGGATTGAGCATCGACTGTTTCCTGTCATCGCGTTGTGTACCCGGTGCTCTAGTTGAAACGTAGCATTGGTGATTATTGTAAAATTAAAATAGAAAATGGTAAGTAGTGCAGGTACTCAAAGGGGAAAATGCGGTGAGAATGGGATTACCTTGGGGAAAAAGATTTCTGGCTGGGGCTGAACTATAGCCTGTAGTTAGTGCAAACGTACGGGAGCGTTTAGTATATATATATAAACTGTCATTTGTTGTGCAGAGGGCAGAGGGGCTGGGAAGAATAGGAAACTTTTCAGTGAATTAAACTGCTCGACACTGCCCACAGAGTTTCAATAGAAGAAATGTGATTTCCTTGAGTTTTACATTTTATTGTATAAAAGCGTTCATTGCCAATGATTCGTTTTAGGGACACGCGAAGAATATGGATCCGTTTTTTTTAAAGTAAATTACTTGAATTGTTTTTGTTGTTTGAAATAATGCGATTATTGTGTGGCTGTTTGTAAATACGTAATACCCATTCTCTCTTATTGTGGATTAATTTTGTTTTGTTAAATATACAGCCGATTTTAGTTGAAAGACCTACAGATTGTTCTTGCCATAAAGTAGGCATGCACACTGAGTTGGGGGGGGGGGGGGGGGGGGATGCGCGTACGCTCATGTTAGAGTCAACGGGTGACGTCGCAAGTTGTGGGTGGGCGGGGGGGGGGGGAGGGGCTGCGCGTACGCTAATATTACAGTCAGTGACGTCACAAACTGTGGTGGGGGTTGTCTGGGGCTGCGCGTACGTTCATGTTAGAGTCAACGGGTCACGTCACAAATTTTGGGCGGGGGAGGGGGGGAGGGGCTACCCCTACGCTAATATTACAGTCAGTAACGTCACAAACTGTGTGGGGGTGTCGGAACGTGCGCATTACTTTTGCGTACGGTGGTGGGGAGACGGGGGGGGGGGTGACGGGGATGTCAGAAACCCCGCATTTTTTTTGCGTACGGTGGTTTTGTGAGCGGGTAACGGGGGTGTCAGAAAGTCCGCATTTATTTTGCGGCAGGGATATGGGGGTGAGATGGCAACGGAGGGGAGGGGGTGTCAGAATGCCTTAACTGTATAATAAAACCTCAGGATGGCACCACGCATTGAACTTCATCCAGGAATATGTACTACTTTACCTCAGTTTGTTATTTTTATGTTGTTTTATGTTGTTATTGTTATGTTGTTCCTAGCGCATTGCATTTATTAATTAGATACTACGAGGTTATCAAATGCTAACAGATTAAGCGATAAAGGGCCATCAATAAAGCGGTGGGGTGGGTCGGCGGTTGGGTGGGGTGGGGTTGTGTGAGGCGGAGGGAGGGGGGTCTGGGGCTATGTGTACTCCAGGTAATGCGCTCTTGTGAGTGACACCAAGCTGTCTGCATACCCAAGGAGGAAAGGGGGATGCGAAGGTTTGGCGCGCGTGCCACATGGAGGCCAGCAGCTAAATATGCTGAAAAATCTCTGAGTTCCTTCCCGTAAATATCTGGGGTTTGTTAGGTGTGGGTGTGTCTGGGTGTGGGTTTGTTAGGTGTGGGTGTGTTTGGGTGTGGGCTGATTGGGGGTGGTTGTGTTTGGGAGTGGGGTGATGAGCGACCTGGTTGGTTCATTTTGACCTCTAACCTCAGTTTTATTCCAGCAGAAACCAGTGTTTAACGTTATATTTTAATTCTTTATTACTTAATGAAGATTCGTCGTGCTTTTTGTGTACATATAGACATAGGCTATAAGCTGTGTATTTTGAAAAAAGTGTGTATTGTTTTCAAAAAACTGAGAAAGACATGTTGTTTTACTTCAGTTCTTTTCTTCTTTTCATTTCTTCTTCTTCTTCTTCTTCTTCTTCTTCTTCTTCTTTTGTGTGTGTGTGTTTTTGTTTTGTTTTTTTTGGTTAGTAGAACAAACTGGAACACGAGGACACAAATATCTCGGATTTTTCACCTCCTACCCTGGGTTAAATTTGTGACCCCGGTCATTGACCGAGATCGATGAGACACTCCCTTCGCTGAAGGCTGACTGCAACGTGATACCATAAATATAAAAATGATACAAAAATAAACCCGTTAATCATACGCTAATCGACACTTTTGTTATTCCCCCGCCGGGGGACTATAGTTTTCGGGTTTCTCTGTCCATCTGTCCGTCTGTCGACACCTTTTTTTGTTAACACACTCAAGCCTACATTTTTCCAACGATTGTTAAGATATTGTTTATATGGGTAGTGCTGGAATGAACAAGGATCGGTATTGTAAACTAGACCGATTTCGCCACCTAGTGACGAAATTAACGCTTGGAAGCAGTCATTTAGAATGTTAAGCATATAATTTATCGTTAATACACTTTTGTATGGAGAGTTTTCAATATTGTGCGATTTATTGAACTTCATTCCCATGGTTAGGCATAACCTGTTCACTAATTACTGCGTCCCTTTTGTTTTATGTCCACACTCGCTCAGCTGTGACAAACCTCGAAGTCACACAATACCCCTTCGTTATCGCTGCTTTGATCCAATCTCCTTTTTTTGACCTTGACCATGACAAAGGTCAAGGAAACCGAAGTACCTCTTATGTATCGTTGTTTAGGTCCAAAGGATCGAAAATGAGCTTAAAATCGTTCTATCTCTAACCGTTTTCGAGATAATAGTCAACTTCCGGTTTTTTTACCTTGACCGTGACCCAGAAGGTCAAGGTCACCGAGGTACCTCTTATGGGACGTTGTTTAAGCCCAAAGGCTAGTAAATGAGCTTAAAATCATTCTATCTTTAACCGTTTTCCAGATAATAGTCAATTTCAAGTTTTTAACCTTTACCGTGACCCAGAAGGTCAAGGAAACCGATGTACCTCTTATGTATCGTTGGTTAGGTCCAAAAGATCGAAAATGAGCTTAAAATCGTTCTATCTCTAACCGTTTTCGAGATAATAGTCAACTTCCGGTTTTTGACCTTGAGCGTGACCCAGAAGGTCGTGTTCACCGAGTTACCTCTTATGTGACGTTGGTTAGGCCCAAAGGGTCGAAAATGAGCTTAAATCGTTCTATCTCTAACCGTTTTCGAGATAATAGTCAATTTCCGGTTTTTGACCTTGACCGTGACCCAGAAGGTCATGTTCACCGAGGTACCTCTTATGTGACGTTGGTTAGGCCCAAAGGGTCGAAAATGAGCTTAAAATCGTTCTATCTCTAACCGTTTTCCAGATAATAATCAACTTCCTTTTTTTTACCTTGACCGTCACCCAGAAGGTCAAGGTCACCGAGATACATCTTATGTAACGTTGCTTAGGCCCAAAGGGTCGAAAATGAGTCCAAAATCGCTCTATCTCTAACCGTTTTCGAAATAACAGTCAACTTCCAGTTTTTGACCTTGACCGTGACCCAGAAGGTAAGGAAACCGCGGTACCTCTTATGTAACGTTGTTTAGGCCCAAAGGGTCGAAAATGAGCTCAAATCGCTCTATCTCTAACCGTTTTCGAGATAATAGTCAACTCCCGTTTTTGACCTTGACCGTGACCCAGAAAGTCATATTTTGAATAACCCCGTAGAACATTCAACCCTTTAATTGAACACTAACTACTCCCTGCCCCCCCCCCCCCACACACACACACACACTCACTGTAAACAGATTCCTGTTTCAATGGCATTTTAAACTTTTTATTAAGTCAACGAATACCTACTTTTCGAGTGGCTCTTCCTTATCCTGCACAGAACTTTGTAAAACACAAGGACAAACAGCTTTTATAATCAGCTTTGTCAAATAAATAACTTGCAAAGGACTATGAAATTTAAGAAGCAACTTGTTCTCTTTGTAATCAAAAACGCAGTCGGCTGCTTTATGAAAAAAAAACACTTAAGTACACTCCAGTATGAGTGCCATGAAGGCAGCATTGCATGCGCACAGTGATGGGAGCCTTTCTGTATCAGCCAGTTACAGCAACATTGCTTATTTATGCTTATCCTTATTTGGCACACATAACGCAAATAGCTACTGCGAGTACTACAGTATCTGTTTACTTGCTGACCTTGTGATGGCAGTATTTTGTTTACGTATTTTGGGGGTGGGGTGGGGCGTTTTACAGGGCGTTTGGCAGTTAAAAGTTACTTTTAACCGTCAATTCGTATACAACTAAGCTTTCTGTATACTGTGCGCAAAAATCCCGCTTTAAAACTGACCAGGAACAGAAAACGTAGAAATGACGTCAGAATTACGCAATACGTAAAAAATAGTGCTATCACGGTGTTCTTTGTCAAAAAGTAATCTCATGACGTATTTAGCTCCGAACCTCTAGATCCAGCGGTTTTGGAGATATTAAGCTATGAAATCTGCGTGACGTCACAAGACGCAGATGATGACGTCATAGGTCAATAAAAAATTCATTTAGCACCACTTCGCATAATCGACTTTAAGTGTGCCAAATTTCATTCTTCTAGCTTCAGCCGTTTCGGAGGAGATGTCTGGAAACCGACGCGGACTTTTTTGCGTGAAAAAAAAAATGAAGAAAAAAAACAAAAAAAAACAAAAAACTAACAAAAAAAGGAAAAAAAAAGAGGTACTTTCACCTCCACAATTCGAGGAAAAACAATAACTTCTTGGAACGAAGTTCCAAGCGTTAATAAGCCATGTCGGCCCAAGGACATTGGCCCAGCTGAACTTCACAAATTTTCCCAATCCTTACTCAGTCGAATGAGTTTGTTAACACACTCAAGCCTACATTTCTGGTTCGATTGTTGAAATCTTTTAGATATAGGAAGTATTGGAACCAACAAAGGGCGGTATCGTAAATGAGCGCTATCGGCCCAAGGACATTGGCCCAGCTGAACTTCACAAATTTTCCCAATCCTTACTCAGTTGAATGAGTTTGTTAACACACTCAAGCCTACAATTCTGGATCGATTGTTGAAATCTTTTAGATATAGGAAGTACTGGAACCAACAAAGGTCGGTATTGTAAATGAGCCCTGTCGGCCCAAGGATATTGGCCCAGCTGAACTTCAGAAATTTCCACAACCCGTATATACTGGAATAAGTTTGTTAACACACTCAAGCCTAGATTTCTGCATCGATTGACAAGATATCTTAACTATTAGTCGTATTGGAATCAACAAGGTTTGGTGTTGTAAATGAGCCATGTCGGCCAAAGGACATTGACCCAGCTGAACCTCACAAATTTTTCCAAACCTTACTCATTTGAATGAGTTTGTTAACACACTCAAGCCTACATTTCTGGATCGATTGTTGAAATATTTTACATATAGGAAGTATTGTATTGGAACCAACAAAGGTCGGTATCGTAAATGAGCCCTGAAGCTGAACTTCAGAAATTTTCACAACCCTTACATACTGGAATGAGTTTGTTAACACACTCAAGCCTACATTTTTTGAAACAATTGGCAAAATATTATACACATAGGTAGTATGGGTGGTAACAAGAATTGGTATTGTAAATGAGCCATGTTGGCCCAGCTGGAATTTTAAAATTCACAAATATGATTCGAAGGGTTGTAGTCCATCCTAACAAAATCAAATACTGGGATTGTACGCCGGCGGGGGACATAGTCAGTTTTACTGACCCACTTGTCGTTCAAGCTTCACGCCTGAAATGGTGTATCAGAAATGCCACCAGGACACTCAGGACATGAAGAAAAATCTTTTTTGTTTCTAACATAACCCGGCCGCTGACCTTTCATTATTTTATTTTCTCGAAAAATTAGCCCCAGCCTGGGAAGAACTTTGTTTTGTTTTTGAAAATTTCAGTATATATTCAACTTATAAGTTGCCTTTGAAGTGTGTAAAATTACTCCTCTGAAAGTCAATTTCAGGATTTTTCTGTTCTCGGGGTAATGTTTTTAAATGGCTTTTATATATCAAAATAACCGTTTAGGCCGTCATACGCCCTCCCACACCCAACCCCTTCCCCGACCCCGCAACGGTCCACCCCAAACCGTCCTACGGAAAGAGAAAAATAACCACAAAAATATATTGTGTTGTAAATGTTTATTACATGGCTAAAAGTGCACATACCTATTTATGCGTACAAGTATACACGAAGCGGACATTGCCATTAAAAATAATACGTTAGTTAGTAAATAAAAACTACAGTCTACACCAGACATTTTAACGAGTACAATATCACCGCGAGACAGTTGCTTAAGACTTCAAATTAAGACGCGACCCTACGGCAACTCAGAGGTAAAACAAAAGTATGAATTCCACGTACGATTGGGACTAATTACTACTGTGAAATACTGCGAATACTTTGACATGCCAGGGCTGGAAATTATCGGGGCCCGGTGGCCCGAGGACCCTTGATTCCTTCGTTCCGGCTCAAAACTCCGTAGATGGGCCCGATATATATATATATATATATATATATATATATATATATATATATATATATATATATATATATATATATATATATATATATATATATATATATATATATATACTGCACATATATCGGGTTCCTAACGTTCGGTGCCCAGAAGGCCCCCGGAATACACAAAAATTCCAGCCCTGAAATACTACTGATAAAATGGCTACGAGACATTTTTGCCATTCAATATCAAAATGGATAATCACGGCAATTTGGGACTTGGTAAGAGATATTATATTATTGTGCAATAATAATTATACATAATAATACACACACAAACAATATCACAACTAAAAATAAACCATCAATAGTCTCTACAAGGCTTTTGTAAATGCCTTCTTGGCTAGAAAACGAATAAAAAGCATCTCACATAATGTGCACATACAGAACCTTATTGCACAGTTAAGCACCATAAATCACACAGAATTCTTTGTGGCTATTCCAATGAAATCCTCCATGCTCGCTGCTAGAATTTTTCATGGCTGTTCCAACCACCGCTCTGTGTCCACCGCCAGAATTACCGTTTTATATCAAGTGTCTGTTATATGTCTATCGCTCATTCTTGATCAGTAGTATACGGTGATTCCGGGCTTGTGAATTTCGCTTGGCCCAGGATCAAGGCCAGATTGCTTTAAAATAAAAAGATGAAACATTAATACTTTACTGGCTTTAGAAAACCGCAAATCAAGGTATGATTAATTAGAACAAAACCCTTTCATCAGCGTATATTGATGCGTCATACTAGTATTAGTGTCAGTGAATGAGCACCTATAATTTTTTCTTTATCAGCTTCCAGTTATATCATTTGTATAATAAAACTGTTATATATATATATATATATATGCACTATTGTATATTAATTTACGAACCTGGCTAGTTAGAGAACTGTACATGCTATTGGAGGGACTGTTATCCACAAATGATATGTTTCCACTGCCTTTGTTTAAACTACGCGACGACTTTGGCATACTGTTTGTGGTAGGCACCAGTTGGGTCGTGCTCCCAACTTTAAAAGAAGTTAATTCGCCATGATTGTAGCTATGCTCGCTGTTAACACTAGAGCGAGGCGAGCCTTGCATGTCACGTGCACTGTAATGTTGGTTGTAGCCATGGAAACCATTCAGTTTATGCGCATTCATTTCCATCGGTGAGACAGCCGAGTCATAGTCGATATGAGCCACTTCGGGCACGTGGCTCCCTGGAAGCGTGGCGCCACTGCGCCGGTCTGTACTACTGCCCAGTGTTGCGCCATCTAGTGGATATTGTTGAGGGTACAATCCCGCATTGACGGCGGCACTGTGTGTGGGAAGCTGACGTGAACTACCAGTAGTATAGGATGGGTTAGCTGATGCGCCACCCCTATCAAGGCTGTCGTCTGAGCTGAATGGGTTTTCCTGAGTACTCGTGGCGTCCTCTATTGTGACGCCATTATACAACTGTAGGTGGCGCTCGTTGGGTTGATAGGCTTGCACGGGATCCAAGTAACTCTTGTAGTTTTTGCTTGAGAAATTCATGGGGTTCTGTTCAAATGATTGTCTGAAATATAAAGTACCGAACTGTTAAGTTTATGTTTAAAAACTGCTCCATATCTATTTTTGACATAAACAAAAATAACTTTTGGTGGCATGCGTGATATAGCAAATACTAAACCAGCTGGGATCCAAAATAAAAAAAAAACACATTTAACATAACATTGCTATAGTCTGTAGTTTTATTCATCATATGCTGTGTTTTATGTAAGAAAAAGAGACTAAATCAAAGGAGTACTCACGACCTAACACATCTTGACTTGGGCTGAGACGGGTCTTGAGTACTGCAAATAATGAATTCCGTAAATTAGCTACAATTGTGGCAAAACCAAACGGAGTAATTTTTTTCTTCTTAATTCAATTAGACGTGAGAAAAAGAAAATTGTTTTGTTAGTTGTCAGCGGTCTATTTCTTTTGTGTATTTTGCGGTGGATAACCTGCGTAAGCTGAGGAATAAAAACACGTTACAGCATTGAATTCTCAAAGGCAAAGTAAAAACGATCTCGTTAAGAAAAAAAACAATTTATTCATTATAAGTAACTCATTACCTTGGAACAAGAAGCAAGCATTACACACAAGCAAGATAAATGCCACATTTATCCTAAAAAGGATTCAATTTTATAGAATTGTGCAAACACGCTGCTTTATAAGCCAGTGAATTGCCATTTATTAGATTCTCAAGATATTTGGAGACGGTAAACTTGCCAAACAACGGTGCCAAAGCGGAATAAATGTTACTGTAAAAATTAAAGAGGTGAGAAACAGTATCTGCAGTATATATATATATATATATATATATATATATATATACATATAGATATATATATATATATATATATACATATATATATATATATATATATATATATATATATATATATATATATATATATATATATATATATATATATATATATCTATATTGGCGAAAGCAAGGGTTATATGGTAGCCATGATATCATGGGCTATATTCAGGGTTAGTTGTTAGCCATAGCATCAGGTACTTTTTCAAGTTTGTATTGTAGCCATGTTATTATGGGCTGTGTTCAGGGTTAGATGATAGCTACGGTTATCATGTGCTATATTGAGGGTTAGATGGTAGCCATGGTATCAGGTGCTATGATCAGCAAAAATGTGTGGATAGCTAAAGAACGACAGAGTGTTGAGAACAAAAATGTAGCACAAGCATTGGCACAACTATTCTATGTGGTATATATGAGCGTAAAATTACGGCCTAGCAGTGAATATACGGTACAAGAAAACCCACCAGATTTGGGAAACACAGCTCAAAACGTCAAGCCTGTTTTACTCAAGTAGTACTTGTTAATTCAGGGAGTAGCACATACAGCTCCTATACACGTTATAAAACTTCATGGCCCCAAAAGGTCAAGGAGTTCTTACTCGAGTACTTATTAATACTGGAGGCAAAAGTATACAGCTACTATATATGTGATAAAACTTCATGGCCCCAAAAAGAGCAAGGCGTTCTTCCTGAGTACTTGTTAATACTGGAAGCATGCTGGACGTAACACTATTAAGCTACTACACACTTTATAAATACCTCCATGACTTCAAAAGATCAAATCATTCCAGCTCGGATATTGGTTAATACCTGTTACTTCTCTATATTGGAAGTAACTCTTTGTTAACACCACCGTCCCCAAAGCAACACTAGCCTAGGATTTATGGATAACTATACTGTTGGTATCCCATGCAATATTAATCTATGTAAAGTAAGCAAAAATGTATGTAGATTGACACTTACGCTTGTAGTCTCCTGAATGAAAAGAAACAAACAGTGTGCATGCAGATAATATAGTTTGAACATACGCGTGCTTTAACTACATACATAGGTATACTATCCATAAAGGCAACAGGTACGTTTCTAATGTCATGCTCAGGTGGCATAACAACACTGGGGTATCAAGTTGCTCACTTTGTGTTGACATTTGGACAAGTTCAACTGTACGAAATCTATCCTAGTTCTACAAACATCCATTCTCTACACGCGCATAACGTGAACATAAGTGACATGTAACATTCACAAACGTGTCACATGTCCATACACTACCGCATATCTATATTTGTGTGACATGAAAAGCTCCCAGTACATCTATCCATGAATGATATGTAAAACTTAAATAAATATAAGTCAGACTTGCATAGTAACACACTATAGTCCTGAGTGAAATGAGAACATCCCACATCCTGAATTTCTGTGACCCAAGCGGAATCTAATAGCCATTGACAAGTGAACACAACGAAACAATTCCTAGCAATTGCACCAGAACCCTGAAATAACGCCATTCCGGGTAATCGCATTTCATAGGTTCTCTACAAAATGTAGGAATTGAAGAAAATTGGTACTTTTTCCATCGCAGTTGTTATTCCAGGGTGATTTTTGTATAGTTTTAAATGTCTAAATGACCTACTGTAAATGAGTTGTGAGCATGCAAAATACAGATAGATGTGACTGAAGTGTACATACACATGGATATGTCCAGTGGTCTTATCTAAAGCCGTCTGATCACCTTGGTGACTTTTGAGCTTAGAGGCCATGTAGCTTATCAGCGCTACAGTAGGCGGGTTGGGGGAGGAGTTACTTTCCCTGCAGTATGGGCAATCAGACACGCAATTATGCACGTCAATCGTAGTCGGTATGAAATCAGTACCGTCGTCTAAAGCGTACCTATGTATATAGTCAAAAACATACAAAATCAAAAACAACACATTGTATTAAGTAGTGAAACTACAGAAATTAAAATGATCAATGCGATCTCCTAAATGTGCCCATAGTGAAGAACAGGGATACTTGTACTGAAATACGCACAGATCATTTCAACGGGTAGGCAGTTTTAATGAGAAAATGTAATTGTAACAAAAAATTCAAGTTTTAATCAGTAAATAAGAGAAAGTAATATCAACAAGTAATTAATGAGTTTTCGTGATAATGCATATTTTAAATCAAGCGAACTGGTGCCTTGCATAGTGCAATAGGAAAAAAGTGATTATATGTTATATCTAATTATGTTTCGACAAAGGCTGGAAAGAGTTGGTGCTATATGGCAGTATCAAAATCATGACAATAGCGATCGATTTATAAATCTGGAATGCTCTAAAATGTATCAAGGGCACTCAAACAATTGATAAGGCTGAATGCTCTAAAATGTAACAAGGGCACTCAAACAATTCATAAGGCTGAATGCTCTAAAATGTAACAATGGCACTCAAACAATTGATAAGGCTAAATGCTCTAAAATGTAACGATAGCCAAAGTATTATAGATTTATAAGGTTTGAAAGGTCCAAAATGTAACAACTGCACTCAGACAAATGCAAGATTTATAAGCTGAGATATTTTACATTCTAAAATGCAAACATTCGTATTTATTTAGAAAATGCACGACACAGAAAATAGACGTGCCAACAGCTACCTACCTGCGGAAAATATATATTGCCATGCCAATAACGACAATAAAGAGTAGAGCGATTAACACAGCTAGGACAATGACGACCGCTGTGTTGGATTCAGTCTTTTCCTTCACACTCTCAATTCGGACGGGACTAGGGTCTGATCCCCGTATTTGCACGAAACAAGTCGCCTATAACATACAAGACTACACATTCAAACGTCTAACTATTGCTAAAAGCAAAAATAAAAAACAGGTATTGTATTCAAATTTATTTTCGAATACGGGCATTTAAAACCCTGTTTTTGAATTATTGTTGTTTTAGTGTTTTTGTAACTACCACAAATATTTAATTTTTCATCCCTAGCGTTAATCTGGAAAATAATTAAATGAAATAGTAAATCTTATTTTATATTAAGTTTTATATGTATTCAGTATTTGCAAATAGCACCAGAACTAGATTTAAAGAACTTATCCGTATTACGATACTTACGGAAACAGTTATGCACACATGGTAACTATTAACAGTGGACCTGCCATGGTTACGGTTCTCGCATTTTTGGGTGACCTAGCGCATTCTGTGGGGATCTGGAACGTTTACCGTTATCGGGGAATCTAGAATGGTTGCCGTTCTCGGGGGAAGTAGAACATTTACTGTTTTGGGGAGATCTAGAATAGTTACCGTTCTTGGTGGGTCTAGAATGGTTGCTTGTCTCCGAGGATTTACAATGGTTGCCGTTCTTGTGGGATTTAGAATGGTTACCGTTCTTGGTTATTTAGATTAATTACCGTTCCCGTAGATCTTGAATGTTTACCGTTCACGGGGAATCTAGGCCGGCTGCCGTTCTCGGGATATATATAATGGGGGCAGTTCTCGGGGATCTAAAATAGTACCGTTCCTATCGATCTAAAATTATAACCGTTGTCGAGGAATCTAGAATAGTTACCTTTCTCGGGGGATCTAGACTGGTTGGTGCTTTCAGGGTAACTACAGTGCTTATCGTTCTGGGAACTGTAGAACGCTTAGCGTTCTCGGGGATTGGGGTGGGGGATAAAATGGTTGCAGATCTTGAATTGCTACCGTTCTTGGGGGATCTAGAATAATTACTGTAATTACTTAACTAGAATGTTTAGCGTTCTCGGGGAATCTGAGATGGTTACCATTCCCGGTGGATTAGAATGCTTATCGTTCTCGGAGATCTAGAATGATTATCACCTTTCTCATGAGATCTACAATGGTTACCGGTCTTGGGACATTTTGAATAGTTACTGTTCTCTAGAATGATTGTCGTTGTCGATGACCTAAAATGCGTACCGTTCTCGGGCGGATCTAGAATGCTTATCGTTTCCGGAAGATCTAGAATAGTTACCATTTCCGGGAAGGCGGGGGTTCTAGAATGTTTACCGTTCTCGGGGGATCTCCGTCGTCTTTTGCGATCACCACCAAATAATTGTTTTCAGATGTATCAACAAGAGGTGTTATCGCACCACTCCGCTCGTCGATCGAAAAGTTCCTACAGGACACATTAACAGAATATATACCTAATATAATGAGCTAAATAATGACAGAAATATAAAATTGAAAACTAAAAGAATAAGTTTAAAAGTTCTAAAAAATTTTATTATCCGTGAATTTGAAAAGTTCCTGAAGAACGCATTTACACAGTTTACATTTATCATAACCAAAAATCATAGAGCGGAAAAGCAGTTAACTGAAATTACAAATGCAGCTGAAGAAAAGTGACTGTAAGAATTACACTGAAAATTATTTTTAAAAAAGTATTTCAATTACATGAATGTGTTTAAATAAGCACATTTATATACATATAGTCACGTGTATAAACAAGTACATTTATATACATATAGTCACGCGTATAAGTAATCCCATTTGCATACATATAATTACCTAGAGGAAGCATTATCAAGAAACGAAAATGTAACTGTGCTGTGTCTGTCAGCGTCAGTGGCCTGCAGTAAAAATAACATCTCAATTGAAAAAATGCCAATTTCTAACATTGTGGGACAAACTTTTTGTCCTGCCATAAGCAAGACCGGTTAACTGCTCAAGAAAAAATGCTATATCATTTAACTAAATAAGTTTTTCAAGTAATATTCAGGAATCATATTGATGTATACAACAGTACATGACACAAAGCGTCATTACAGATGCCCATGTCACGGGAAGGGTTACCTCTACTTGCACGAGGACCTCATCTTTGTGAACGTCGGATGCTTGAAACGTGTACAGCGACTGCGTGAATACTGGGTTGTGATTGTTGGTGTTTACAAGCGTCACTTCTACCCGCGCTGTATCAGTCTGAAGTAATGAAGTAATCAGTAGCAAGCATTCAGTGGACACAAGTTACGCAGTCAGTATAAAGAAGTCACGCATTTAGTTTAAGTAAATAACGCATTCAGTTTAAATAAGCCACGTATTCAGTGCAAACAAGTCATACATTTAGTGTAAAACAAGTCAGCATTCAGTATAAACAATTAAAGCATTCAATGTTAACAAGTCACGCATTCAGTGTAAACAAGTCAGCATTCAGTGTAAACAAGTCACGCATTCATTGGCAACATATTATGCATCCAGGGTAAACAAGTCAGGCATTCATTGGCAACGTATCATACATTCAGTGTAAACAAGTCAGGCATTCACTGTCAGCATATCATGCATTCAGTGCAAGCAATTCTAAGCATCAGACGTTGTTACAAAAACTTAAGACTGGTATTTCGACCAACCATTTCAATGTGGAGCGAACACAGAAGCAAAAGACTAGGAATTTAATAGTTGAAGCTGACATTGAAACTTACAAGTTGGCCATCCGTTACTGTAACTCTCAATGTAAAGTTTTCCTTTTCTTCAAAATTGAGTTCTTGGGCAGTGATGATGGCTCCACTGAAAAATAAACAGATTTTAAGCTATCACAAATTATTATTTTTACTTATTTCACTCCATTTATTATAAAAACGCGTTCCATTAACAGGTACAAAAAGTACGAAGCTATTCATAAGTCACTTCTTCAAAATCTATACAAAGCTAGCCAATATGTCCTTATATTGCACTGTCCAGTGCTTACATAATATCATAACAGTTCAGGTCATCAATGGAAGCTCTGCCAAGGCATTTGTTTTAAATTAATGTTTTATACAAACATTGAATCTTATATATTTTTAATTTTTCTTTTCTTAGCTTGGTTGATTTTATTCATCGAAAAACTATGCAACTCATGTTTGACCACTTCTGACTTACGTCACTGTATTTAGTTGGAATTCTGGGTAATCTTCTTCGAAACTATACCGTAGTTCTGTTTCCTGAAGAACATGTAAAATGATTGAAATAAATGTAATGTTTTATGGTTGATTCATACTGTATTTCTCGATAGCTGAAAAATCAAATTTGAAAGCTTGCTTAGTTAAGACACAAAAATGTGACGTACAACAATGTCAAACATTGTTTGGTTTTGTGACGTTTCGTTTCTAGCTCTTTATTTTCCAAAAAAATCTATAATTTAGCTAAGAGTTGCTGAAAATAATACTTTCTGGTTTTCCTCTTAAGTTATTGAAGTACTTTTCATATTATAACACATTAATACAGTTTAATTGTTTCATAAAACAAAGGCTGTTAGATTGTATTAAATAGCAACTACACACGTATTCAAGAGAATTGTATATATATATTTTTAAATTGAATATTTAAGTTTACTTATTAAAGCGGTGTGGTGTTAGGCAGAAGCCATCCTTGTTAAAATGCGCGACAATGCAAGCTGGTCAGCGCTAAAACCGTTCTCGTTATAATGTATTTGTCCCAGTCGGTCATTTTTCATAATATACTTGATCCTTACAACTACAATTAAGCAAATCTATTCGTCCAGCCACAAAATTGCTACTCTGAGAAGCAAGCAAATGAATCATAATTTAACAGTCTGCTATTTCTCTTATGACATAATATTTTTCGGTTTCCTCTGGTTATTGTACAAACCACAACTCGCAAAGAATGTACAAACCAGTTTACCACCCCTAATAACTCAATTTTCTGACTTTCCTCCGTAGTCTCTGTACCTTCCTGGTTATGAATTCTTTTAATATTTTACACTTTTATGGGTGAGGATGAGAAGAAAGAAAACGATGTGTAAAATATTCCTCGATTCTGCTCACGATCTAACTTATATCATGTCAAAGAAAGCGAAATGAGCAAAATGCTGTTTCAATTTGCCGCCCCTATAGGAAAAAGGACCCATCATGGAAAATACAAAGTGTACAACACCACAGAATAAGCAATCAGTTTGAGGAACGCTTTTCACTCATTTTCGATGTATTTTTTTTAATTAAAAAAATAATTCCTCTGTTTCACCAGCTGATTGGGTGAGTTATGTTACAACTGTGTCAAAAAGAGTACTTTTTATCAGATACGCTGAGGGAGCACAATTAATTCCTGTAAGGCAAAACATGGGACATATATGTATATAAGAAGCTATAGAGTCGCAATTAAAAAGTTTGCGGTATAAAATACAAAACTGTCGCATCAAATACAACACAAGCAGCATGCAACATTAATGTCGCTAGCTATATTGCCGGATTTTTAACACAAGTAATCACAAAAAATAAAAGCCTACAAGAAAAATTTATAGAGAACATAAAATTAGGCATTGGTTTATTATTTGAGTTTTTTAAGGGGGTGGTAAATTGGAGGAAAAATGTACATAAGGACAACATTTTTAAAGTGACAGACATGGCATAAATAAATTACATTGCCCCTACCCCCCGCACCTATCCCCCTCCCCATCCCACCCCCTGCCAACACCTATAAGTGTGCAAAATAAATGAACTGATAACCAGGTTATCGAAAACATGGAGGAAGTCAAAAAAATTGCGTTTTAGAAGGTCGAAAACTGGTTTATTGTTATTGTTGATGCACATACACACGAGTTAGCTCTGCTGTGCTCTCTTCACAAACATATATTTGAACATTATTTTCTGAAGACTGATAGAGTTTTTTAATTGTACAGTTGTTATGCGTTTTTTTCTGACAAACGCATTATGCATTGAGTTAGCGGGTAAAATTAGTGTATAAACATCTAAATAAATGTCAGCTGTTGTTTTGCCACTCTCCATGTTAAGTATCCATATTAAGTAACTGCGATGCTGTATAGAAACTGTGTGAGACGACAGGGCTTGAGCAACGTACCGCCTTGGGTAGAGGGAGGGGGAAGGGGGAGGGGAGGGGGTTCAAATACCAGCTGGTTACCATACTTGTCTTTGAGTTTTTGAAACGACCCTTAAATGCGGAATGCCAAGTTTTAAATAATATCCCCTTTTTTAACTTAACTGGGAGTACAATTCTTTTTTGTGGGAAACGCGGAAAACCGAATAAAAATTTTAACGAAATTGGCAATCCACGAAGAACTGCGATTGGCCAAGTGCCCTCTGCCTCCATCCCCCTCCCTGGGTGTGCCCCATCCTCCAATGAAATAGCTTGAAAATTAAAACAGCTTCCTGTGCGAATATACGGTTTAGTATTGCACTGTTAATGCATCTAGCTACATAATACATTGCTATATGACACAAAGTCTGGTGCAGCCCCTAGAGTAGGAAGCGAGATGTCATTTACCTGAGGAAATTCACTGTGCATTGAAACCTGGTTGTGAAACGTTAGACATTCGTTAGCAAACAGAACGTCTTCCATCAAGTGCTATATTTAGGTTTTTTGTGTTGTTAGTACAAGGCATATACGGTTTTCACATTTAATATCTAAACTGCACGTAGAATCCTACAGGATAAAATATATTTATGAAAAGCTTTTCATGAAATTTAAGGTGATTTTTTCAGATTTCTATTTGAATTTTTAAAAATGTTTTCTTGAAAATATTCGACACTGATACTTATGTTCTATTTTGCATGGTTAGAATATGCTGATACTGCAATGTTTATTAGTGGACAGTGATACTTTATGGTGGGAGGGTGTCTGAATTCGCCCCATCGTTTTGAAGTGAAAATAAGTCATACATTGCAACATATCATGGCTGCTGTGAGAAATATCTCGTTTTATTAGCCAAATAAATCATGAGCTTGCATTTTAAGCAAAAAACTTTCCTTAATGCAAGCGGCATTCTACCCGGCGCTAGTAGACCTGTAATAACTGATATTGGATGTGATAATGGGTGGATAGACCGTGGGTCGGCGGGGTGGGGGCAGCAAGTGGTCCTGAGCGTTGGTGGGCGTTGGTGGGGGACGTGACCTGTTGACCAGCCGTGCACCAGGGGATAGGCCGAGCGAGGGTGGGGGTTGGTGGACGCACGTGCCGATGTGAACAAACGTGTATCCACGTCAGATGAGAGTGTACGTTAGGAAATTTAAGTCCTAAATCGTGGCGCATCGATTCACTTCGAGTGCTTCAAATTCGGTTTCCTTTTACAAAGGAAATAAATAATAGTTAAGTGAATTTATTTTTAATTTCTGTTTATAACCACCAGAGTATCCATGAGATTACTTAAATTTTATTTTCTACATGCTTCTTATACCAGTAAGCACATTTTCCACAAACCCTCCTTAATGCAAGCGGCATTCTACCCGGCGCTAGTAGACCTGTAATAACTGATATTGGATGTGATAATGGGTGGATAGACCGTGGGTCGGCGGGGTGGGGGCAGCAAGTGGTCCTGAGCGTTGGTGGGCGTTGGTGGGGGACGTGACCTGTTGACCAGCCGTGCACCAGGGGATAGGCCGAGCGAGGGTGGGGGTTGGTGGACGCACGTGCCGATGTGAACAAACGTGTATCCACGTCAGATGAGAGTGTACGTTAGGAAATTTAAGTCCTAAATCGTGGCGCATCGATTCACTTCGAGTGCTTCAAATTCGGTTTCCTTTTACAAAGGAAATAAATAAAAGCTAAGTGAATTTATTTTTAATTTCTGTTTATAACCACCAGAGTATCCATGAGATTACTTAAATTTTATTTTCTACATGCTTCTTATACCAGTAAGCACATTTTCCACAAACCCTCCTGGTGTAAAGTATCACTGTTTACCCAAACAATATTGCTATATCAGCATATTTTACCCATGAAAAGTTATCCATAAATATCAATGTAGAATACCTTTGGAGAAAGTCCAGAGAATATTAAAAATGTAAAGAGAAACTAGGAAAAATACCTAGAAATGGCATGAAAAGTTTTTCACAAACAGCTTTTGTCTTTTAGAAGTCAGTGCGAATGCCACGGTCCTACAGTGGTTCAGTAGATACCTATATTTTCAATAAAAGATTTATTGAAAAAATTAATGCCAAATTTTGAGGGCATACCGATCTGAAAATTGAATCTTGTGGCTTTTAACCAGGGAAGTCACTCCAGTACCATCTGCTTACCATGCGTGTCCATGAGTTTTTAAAAACGGCAACTAAACGCTGAGTGCTAACTTTGAAATAATACCCCTGTTCAACCAAACGGAAAGTAATTTGAAAAACACACTCCTTTTGTGTGACACGCCGAATGAAAATTACTCCTGTTTTTTATCGAAATTGGCACTCCGCTAGGGCCGCGTCTGACCTCAAAATTACCCTCTTTCTCCGCTTTTTACGGACACATATGGCAATACGTGTGCTAACACAAATGATATCTTTTACAGGGCTGCTGCAGCCTCACATAATAATGGCCAATTTTCTTTGGAAAATAACAAACAAGAAAATAACAAACAAGACTTTATGTACTGGTCTTGTTGGTCAACCTTTGAGCGTTGATTACATTATATTGAAATAATTGTAAAGACTGAGAAAGTTGGGTTCCACTTTTAGTATCTAGACACTCTCAGTCTGACACATCACAACCTTAATTATAGATGCCCTCATGTGCTACACAGATGCCTGGTGACAAGATGCTTGGAGACCAGATGCGTGGAGACCAGATGCGTAGTGACCAGCGGTCTGGTAACCAGATACAGAGTGACCAGGTGCGTGGTGACCAGAGGCCTGGTGACTAGATGCATGGTGACCACATGTGCAGTGACCAGATGCATAGTGTCGTAGAATTCTTTACTCCCAAACATCAAACATTTCGATATACATTGTGATTTAGTGCCAAATATAAGGAAGTGAGCACGAGTGAACAATGGACCATTTCATCCAACGACATTTTATAACGTCCACATTACGGCGTGAAAGGTTTGAAATAGAATGTAACTGAAAACTGGAATAATTATACGGTATTGCTGAGTTCAGCCCCAGTTATTTCGTGGCTCAATCTTGAAATGCCCATCTGGGAAGTCCTCGGTACGATGCCAAAATTCTAGCCTTATCCATGTTTTTCATATGTATACATATAAATTCATGTGTATTTTTTAGTTGCACCACTAAATAAAAGCCACTCACTTAAGAATTAGACGTATCTCAAGAATAAAACTTTCAAATTTCTACCGAACGGCGGGGGGAACTTCCATGCCAGTTAAACCAAATTTTACATACGTTTATGTGGAATTTGATATAAATAATGCCCTTACTCTAATAAATGTTCCGATACCTTCGTGGAAATATTCTCTTCACCTATCTAAATATGTATATATATCTTCAGTTCATATTAAATATAAAAAATCAGTCTATAAAATTTCTTTTTGTATTTTTGATTCTCCTCTGAAATTTTAGATATCTCCAACTGAATTTGAAAGCTATCAAAAAATTAAGTTATTAAATATGAAAACGGCATTATATAGACAGAATGTTGCCGATTGAGGGGTCTCGAATTCGTAAATGCTATCACCCTGTGATGAAAGTGACAACAAACATGAGGGTAGATCATTGTCGAAAAATAGACACAAAGTGCAGCAAAGACATGTGATGTCCATGTCCATTATAAAATAGGAATGGAGGTTTGTTTTTGTAAAAACAATATATACATCAGAAGTGTGGTGCAAATCATATAAAAGAAACAGTAAAACCGAGTGAATTAAACAAAATGACTGTGCTTGAGATAAAGCAAAATAAAGCGGTTGTACCTGGTCGTTGTCCACCGCCTGTACCCTCAGGACAGTGCTACCAATCAGGGTATTCTCGACCAATCGCGCCCGGTATACTGCTTGCAGGAAACGTGGCGCATTCTCATTGGCTGGCTGCACCCGGACTCGTACCAGTGCCCTGGAAAATCTGTCGGCGCTGTTCTGCTTGGTTACCTTTTAAAACAAGTGACCATTTAATGACGTCATGGGGATACAGTCAGGATCGACAACTTAAATCCGCCAAAATCCAGAACCACGATGAGAGAAATTGGTACTGAAAGCTATTTTCATCCCTGGATGATAATATATCCTTGCATTCTGACATTAAAAATTAGCACTGGTTTGGGTCCTCTATGATAAAAGCTAATTTGAATTCCTGAAACAGGTCAAAATGTGTCAACAATCGTTAAGGGTAGTCATTTCTTGCTTGTTTTTTTTTATTCAAGCCTATACACGAATTCGCAACTTTGAGCAAGACACGTTGCAAATAGTGAAGTATAATGAGGTAAACTGCACATTTTGTCCTTAAAAATCCCCGCATTATCACATTTATAACCAAGGGAAGGCTAATGGAGTGATAGCTTACTTGTATCATAACACCCAACTTGGTCCCCCGCTGCAGGGCGCTGTTTGCAAGACTGAGCTGTCCACTCATTCGGTCTATGCTAAAGTGCGTGGACTCATCTGCAACTAAACACAACAACAGTTAAAATTAGTTCTATCAAGTTTACACGATATCCCGACATTTAATCCAGCGACATCTTGTCCGTCGACATTTTATCCAGTAGGGGGGACAGATTGTGAAATCAATTGGTGCATACATTATTCAAGATGTAGGGACATAGCCAATATGAGAATGTCATGCCATTGGAAGGATCTGGGACAATGGTATACATCAAATGTCATACCATTCGTAGGATCCGGGACGATGCTATGCATCAAGTGCCATACCATTGGCAGAACCAGGGGCGATGCTATGCAATAACTGGCATGCCATCGGGAGGATCCGGGGCGATGCTATACACCAAATATCACACCATTGGGATGATCCGGAGCGATGCTATACACCAAATGTCATACCATTGGGATGATCCGGGGCGATACTATACACTAAATATCATACCATTGGGAGGATCCGGCACGATGCTATACACCAAATGAGTGTTCTGCCAGAGATCTGGATCGTAGGCCGCGATCGGTGGATCCGTCAAGATCAGTGTTCCCTATTAACAAAACAATCAATTATATTCCAGCAAATAAATCAACAACTGCGATGTAATTCTCCTTCAGTATATTTATGTTTCTAGGTAGCTGTATATGTATTTAAATTAAACGGTTTCACTTGGTGCCTGCGTTGGACAACTGTACCAGTAAGCAGCGCCACGTGCAAGCCATGCGAATCCATGGCATTTGGGCCATGGACATTTGGTTCAGAGATATTTGGGCCAGAAACATGTGGGGAATATGTCCCCGGGATTATGTCAGTAAGTATGCGCCGCAACATCTGACTGCTTCTGTTTGCGAATGGTCTAATCCCCTAACGTTTGTCTTGTCTACTCTCAAGTAGGCTGTATATTTAAGTGGCTGGTACTGTTCATTGAAGTTGTCTCAGAAATTAGTTCAATAATATTGCTAATCGAAACTTTATACACCTACCACTGGGTCAGTCTTATTAAGATAACCTATACATTGTATATGTTTCAGAGAATCTGTGTAATCAGTGGTCTCATGAAATCACTGCAACCGTCATGGATTATAAGAAATCGCTAAAATTTTCAGGGATTTCATGAAACCCCTGAAATTAAGGGAAAATTATTACACAAGACCACTGACAGTATTTCAGTGCATATATGTAACTTTAAAGTTTAAACTTATATATTGTTTTCTCTATCTGTAATTGTTTTATGCTCATATTTAGACGGTGAATAAACAAACGGCTTTTTACCATAACCAAAGTTCAAAATATTATAGTTTTGCGATGTGTTAATAGCACCATTAAGAACCGCTAACTTTTTTAGTTTTGTCGTTTGAAGGACGTCTAAGGCCGTTTTAGTTTTTTTATCTTTAGAACTGTAAATTGCAATTACAGATCAATGTGATTAAGATAAATTTACCAGCAGATCAGATTGCCCAGAGCAGTTAAAACAACGAATCATGTTATTTGAGTATGTTGTGTTAGGAATTATCAAATCATTCTGCTTCACTTTGTTTTTATTATTAGTATACTCCTGAGGCTTAATTTCTAAAGTATAAAAATGGAAAGCAATGCCAGAGTAATCATACGAAATTCACTCTGATATTGAATATCAAATATGGCTCCATCACACGAAGATGCGTTCAAGGCTAAACTCTGCAAGAAGTCTAAAGCAACTAAGAATGTCTACATACCCAAAGAGCAGTACTACTCTACTATCAAATGTGTCAAGTGAGCAGCAGCAACTACTGAAACCAAATATCGATCACGCCTACTACCTACTCAAAAGATTCGAAGTGCTGCACCGCTGTGATGTTGAGAAGCTACTTGAGGAGCGACGCGATCCGATACAACCACCCATCTACTACATCAGCATTGATGACATCTATGACGTCATTAAACGTGTACACACTGCGACTGTCCACGGCCGTGTAAATGTTTTAGAAGCAAGTTGAAATTTTAAGTCGCTGTCATAGCTCTTGAGTGTGTAAGAACAAATAAACGATAATGTGCGCTGAATGTATTTTATCCAGTTTTATCCTGTCTCTGTAACTATACGTGCAATTTTAATGTGAAGTAAGATATGTAACACATGTGCACAACACAAAGTATGATTTTACACTATAGTGTTTATAACCGTTCAATTGCATGTAAGAGTGTCTCAAGAATCTTTGAATAAGTATCCAATTTGTAGCTTGCTATAAATGTTTAACGGTATAGTTCAAATGGTCTTTCTAGTACTTCATGACTTTCTAATCATCTTATAGTAGTACCTTATACAAGGGTTGTATTTCTATTACAACACACTGTAATCTGTAAACTAATATGGTTTGGAGTTAATAATGCTTTGAAAAGAAGTTTCTTTTCTTTCAAGTACCTAATAATATTTATATAACATAACTAATTAATATGTATTCATTATACAGTACAGGTATATCATAAATGAATAAATAATACATCATACGGTTATTTCCTATAATAAATACTGGTCAAGGATTTCATGGAATCACTGGCCCTTGTTTTCAGTTAGTACACCAAATTCCTGAAGATCATAGGGATTTCGTGTAATCCTGACGGTCGCAGGGATATTATGTTACTGCTGAAAGTTCTAGGGATTTCATAAAATCCCTGATTACACAGATTCTCTGTAACATATACAGATGGACCAACCATTGTATTCGTCTAAAAGTGGGTCAGTCTGTCTTAGAATGCCCGATAAATTGTATACAGATGGGCCTACCATTGGATACACCTACCACTGGATACATCTACCACTGGACTCACTTACCATTGGATAAAGCCACCTACCTACCATACAGCTACCATTGGGTCAGTCTGTCTTAGGATGCCCCATACATTGTATACATATGGACCTACCATTGTATACACCTACCACTGGGTACACCTACCACTGGGTACACCTACCATTGGATACACCTACCATTGCATACAGCTACCGTTGGGTCAGCCTGCCTTAGAATGGCCCATACATTGTATACAGATGGACCTACAATTGTATACACCTACCACAGGGTACACCTACCATTGGATACACCTACCATTGCATACAGCTACCGTTGGGTCAGCCCGCCTTAGAATGGCCCATACATTGTATACAGATGGACCTACCATTGTATACACCTACCACTGGGTACACCTACCATTGGATACACCTACCATTGCATACAGCTACCGTTGGGTCAGCCTGCCTTAGAATGGCCCATACATTGTATACAGATGGACCTACCATTGTATACACCTACCACTGGGTAAATCTACCATTGTATACACCTACCATGACGTCTGTTTCCGTGACCGTGGCCACGTAGACTGTTTGGTTGAAGGCCGGGTTTTGGTCGCTCTCGTCCAGCACATGCACAGTCACCGTTGTGTTGCTGCTTAAGCGTACCGGAGGCACATTCGCCACATTCGGATGATTATCCTGAAATAAAAACTAAATTTTCAGCGACACAGCATTTTAAAATTTTAGAGGTCAATTTGAACATACCACGTGTTAGTCATTTTGCTTTTAAATCCATGTTGAACACAAGTTTGGGTATGGTGTGACAAATCAGATAAAAAACGACATGGCCATTTGGTGAACAGTTAAAAAAATGCATTTTCGTGACACATCAAGCCTCCATATTGAATCTGAACAAATGGAAAAACGAACGGTTGCAGCTTTTCAGTTTCGTACGTTTGTTTCCTAGATCGTTCTCTCTTGCTAAAAGGATGGAGGGGGGGCATCTATAATTTTTTGCCAAGCAATCTTCTATCTGCTTCTACATCCAGAATTGTGATCAGATTATCCTTAAATTTTGTTTACTTGGTAGGCCTGTCTTGAAATTCTTTGCAGATCCACCAAAAATTGACCAAATTTTTAATATTTTGGTAGCCAATTTTAAAAAGGTTTCCACAGTTTTCATCGAATTGTCTTCACATTTTGCCCAACTGTTCCTTAGTCTGTCCCCTGTTATAAGGTTACTTTTTATCGATCCGTCAAAAATTGGCTAAATGGGGGGCATTAAAAAATGTAGTAGCCAATTTTCAAAATGTTTCTTCTCCCACAATTTTGACCTGATTCCTTTAAAATTTTGTTCGAATTTTCAATTTTCAACACCGGTTTTTTAAATATAGCTACCACCTCTTGGCCACCATACAAACCTATTGATACTTGATTCACTAGATCTCGGCTGATCACAATGTCCCTGAACATTCTTTTTATATCATGGGATTATAGTGAACCCTCTCATCCGTTTTATGTCGCTGTTTTATTCGATTATTCCAGTCCCGTTCCTGTTTTACAATTTTGTTTATCAGTTCTCCCACGCTGCAACAACTAGTGACGTCATGTGTTCGGTCAAAACAAGATGGCGTCCCCCGGATAAAAAAAAGAGATAAATGCATATCTCAATAATTTTTTAAAATTATTAGCGCATTTGTGGAAATGAAGCTGGGATACCTTTGCCAGCACCGCGCCCTCCTTCGCTTCCGCTCTCTCATCCACCCCCACCCCTTCCCTCAGGGACAGTCTGCTGGGCTGTAGTTTATCTTGAGTAACATCACCTGTAACTGTTACAAAATACCTGAGCTTGGATGTAGAGGACAATCTCTCGGACTTCTTCAAAGTCCAGCATCTTCTTCACGACCAGCTTTCCTTGAGCAGGCAGCGGAAATTCGAAGTGATCCTGTAAGAAACATGTTCAAGTAAAAACGTAGTTGTTTACTTGGATAAATGCAAAATAAATAAATTAATTAAAACGTAGAAGGCATACATGCGGTAGCAGCAAGACTGCTCCCTGTCTCAGCACCGCTTCTGTCAATGTTTCACTACGCACTCTTAAAATGCCAAAGGACAACGGAGCGGCTGAACTACATCACGTGTACTTCAGGGCATGGAATTAATAGCTTTGGCTGAATTGGCCGCCGAATATAGTATATTTGATCATTCCAAAACTTGTTAAGGACAGGGTTGGCACTTCAGTGACAACTGGTAACGAGATCCACTGAGGATAGACCAGACTAAACTACGTCATACATGGGGTGGCGGGGCGGGGGCGGGTTAGTTAAGGATACGTAAGGTAGCACTTCAGTAACAAAGCGGTGACGAGACCTGCTGAGGATAGGCCAGACTAAACAACATGATACCCGGGGTGGCGGTGGGGGAGCGGGTGCGGTGGGGGTGGCGGAGGGGGGTGGCACTCGGTCTCAAATGTGTTCCATTCCGCGGGGTACTAGGTGTCATGTGAGATACCACCTCGGGAGACCACTTGATATCATATCTGTTACCATATGCAAAAAATGGGGATAGGGGGGTTGGGGTAATTCTGAGACCAGGCGCGGTCCGCGCGGAGTGCCTATGTCATTAAAAAGGAGAATGGGTTGGCTAAGAAGGGGGAATTATTTCAAAATTAGCACTCAAGGCCTGCCTTGAACAATTCCTGGACATGCATGGTGACCAGCAGGTACGTGACACGTACCGGGACATGACACGCACACCAAGGCACCGAATAGAAAACGGGCCTGGTTATACTGAGAATAATCACGCAGCGGTACTTACTGAAAAAGGGCCGGGTAGTACCGAGTAGTACACATATGGATTGGATGAGTCTTCATCCCTGGCACTGATGCTTGAAATCAAAGTTGTTCCCACAGGCGCCAACTGAGTAAAAAAACACATAAAAGCAGAACAATATCACCGCGTGACCTTCTTTTTGCAGGAATTCTAGTGATCTGGAAATGTCTAAGACCTTTATATATATAAACCCGGCAAAAAAAGTTTCTAGCCACTTACAGATTTGTGAATATTTCAAAATATAGTCTTCTTACGAGGTAATGACTGCTCTTGTCTGCTTCCAGCACCACTTATCCTAAGCTGAGTTGAAACTTACAACAGATATGTTCTCACAAAAATTCCACCACTTTTAATTTCTACAGCAGGGGTCATTTTCAAAAATTGCACTTTGGAAATCCCTGTTCAGTAATGGGTGTGGCCACCTTTATTTGTTATGCATTCTGCACAGCGCTTGCGCATGCTATGCACGAGTTTTCTAACGTACTGTTCTGGCGTTCTGTCCCATTCTTCCAAAAGATACCTCCTAATGTCGTTGAGATTTTCTCGGCCGTTACTCGGCGATGTAGTGCCCTTCCTAAGTAATCCCACACGTGCTCTATGGGATTTAAGTCGGGTGAGCAAGGCGGCCAGTCCATTCGGTGTGCTCCTCCAGTAGCCCGATGGCGCGGGACCGATCAAGATTACATAATCTGCCCATTATCACTGATTTTCAACACCGCGGGGCGAATCGGATTAAACATTTTGGTTTTTTGCACACAAGCACACAAAGCGTACACTTGAAACAATAGACAATTTGGCATTGAACCTTCCATAGTGCAATTTTCGAAAGAGACCCCTGCTCTGCAAAAACGAATCGTGTTCACTGGAGCATGGCTGAATAATATTGCTAAATAAAGTATTATGTCACACATATACAGGGGTATTTGTAAATGTATATATATTACACATTTTTAAAATTCAAACCCTTTCTTTTCTCAAAAATATTAGGTGGCTAGAAACTTTTTTTGCCGGGTTTATATGTTCTATGCAAATATGAATATTGGTTTGTGTATTTTTTGTATATGAATATGAGTACTTGCGCTTTGCTCTTGCAAGCTGTACGATGGTTGTGGTCACGTCACGATTTTCATGTCGTTTTGCGTGAGGTTTTTAAGATTCAATAATTATTGTTATATTTTCACACTTGTTGGGCATTTCGTCCCTACATAACCGCCCCTCTCCTATATATAGTTTACAAGTTCTGCATAAGAAATTCATTTCAGCCAATCGCAGATTACTGTGCCGACATGAACGAGTATATTTACAACGCCTCGTTGTCAACTTAACAATAATAATAATAATAATAATAATAATAATAATAATAATAATAATAATAATAATAATAATAATAATAATAATAATAATAATAATAATAATAATAATAATAATAATTATGACAATAATGACAATAACAATAATAATTTCTGTTGTTGTTAGAAATTGTTTAATAAGTATTTTATATCCATAATTCTATTTTTAGGAAGTGTCAAAGAGGTTTCTTCATTGGTCTGTAAATGCGATTTCATTGATTTTAATAGTGATATATTGACTGATTGAGGCTTGGTCATCTGTCGATCTTGCTAGGTTAAGGCAAAGCGAGAGCCAGTTATTCACAATCACATTTTGGGAAGTTAGAAAAGAAGTAACCCAACATTCTCACGCAGATTATCGAGGCACTTCAGACCCCTATCCGGACTAACATATTAGGAACTCTGTCGAACCTCGACCCCAACTATCTGCCAAATAAGAAATAAAGAACTGATATGAACCTATCTCCGTCCATGTACTAAGCCAGCATTCTGTCCTTCGACAAGACAAACCTTTTAGCACATATTTTCAGGAGTGAAGACCATAATCGTACAGCCTTATAATAACATTACTTACGCTTTCTTATCTTTCTTATCTTTGTTTAGACACATATGAATATCCAGATAATAAAGTTATAGAGAACATTCATGCCTCATTATCTATGTAAGGGCACTCACGGTGGCTCAGAGAAATTCTAACAAATATTAATATATATATATATATATATATATATATATATATATATATATATATATATATATATATATATATATATATATATATATATATATATATATATATATATATATATATATATATATATATATATACTTGCTGTGGAATGTTTGTTTATTTGCTGTGTTATTTGAGAACAGAAAAAAATTGACAGTCGTGATTGTAAAGCCGTCCACCATTAAACTTGCGTAAAATGGTTAAACCGACGGTAAATCGACGCTGTTCTCGCGTGATTTAGGATCCACAAGGTCCGGTGACTTATATATAGCTTTTTGGATCGTTGCTATACCTTCCTCTAGCCCCTTTTTTCACATGACGTAGACCGTTATTATTTAATTAATAACGCTTTAAACATAATAAGAATTGGTTAAATATCACAGCGTGAGGGGAGATCACAGGCCACTGAACAGTGTTTATTTAAAATGTGTACACTCATTTCTAGCAATAAAAAGTCGTGCGCGCGTAATATTAGCCTTCTTCAGGAAGAAACGCATTGAAAAAAGAATCTAATAGAAAACGTGATATAATGATTCTTTGGTTGTAACCTGACAGCGACAAATTCAAAATAGTTTTGAAAACTAATTTTAAGGAAATTGTTCTGCCCCTTACAACCCCTCTTCTCTGTCTCATTGAAATTCATCTCAGGGGTTCAGTCTTGTGAAAACGAATTAATATGCAGTATCATTCGGGGGCTTCACTTCGGTCAACAGCCCTTTATTCTAACCTTCATATTTAGCTTCTATTCTAGAAATAGAACGGTCTCAGTTTACAAGATGTTTATCGTCTTTATTTTGTTATTATTTACGTAGGAAGAAATCTGGCCTGGAATGAAATGATGCATTTTTTCTCACAGCGGTTAAATATGAGCAAACTGCACCTGGATTCTCTACCTCACTCCTACCCCTGCCAATGGTTTAGAGTTATGAACTAAACCCAGAGATCGATGAGAAAGGGGTGTAGACAGGTACCTACCCCAACCCTTCCTCCCTGTCCCCTCCCTCCCCCACCCTGCCAGGGGCTTAGGGTCATGCACTTAACCAAGTGATCTCTGAGAAAGGATCTGTGTATTAAGGATGTAGACAGGTATCTCCCACACCCCTCTCCCCCCCCCCCCCCCCGCCAGCGGCTTAGGGTCATGCACTCAACCAGGTGATCTCTGAGAAGGATCTATGCATTAAGGATGTAGACAGGTACCTCCCACACCCCTCTCTCCCCTCCCAATCCCACCCTGCCAGGGGCTTAGGGTCATGCAATTAACCAAGTGATCTCTGAGAAGGGATCCATGTGTTAAGGATGTAGACAGGTACCTCCCCCACCCCCTCCTCCCTCTCCCCTCCCCCCCCCCCCCCCGCCAGCGGCTTAAGGTTATGCACTCAACCAAGTGATCTCTGAGAAGGGATCCATGTGTTAAGGATGTAGACTGGTACCTCCCACACCCCTCTCCCCTCCCCCCAACCCCTCTCTGAGAAGGGATCCATGTGTTAAGGATGTAGACAGGTACCTCCCCCACCCCCTCCTCCCTCTCCCCCCCCCCCCCCCCGCCAGCGGCTTAAGGTTATGCACTCAACCAAGTGATCTCTGAGAAGGATCTGTGCATTAAGGATGTAGACAGGTACCTCCCACACCCCGCTCCCCTCCCCCCCCCCACCCGCCAGCGGCTTAGGGTCATGCACTCATGGTTAAGGATGTAGACTGGTACCTCCCACACCCCTCTCCCCTCCCCCCAACCCCTCTCTGAGAAGGGATCCATGTGTTAAGGATGTAGACAGGTACCTCCCCCACCCCCTCCTCCCTCTCCCCTCCCCCCCCCCCCCGCCAGCGGCTTAAGGTTATGCACTCAACCAAGTGATCTCTGAGAAGGATCTATGCATTAAGGATGTAGACAGGTACCTCCCACACCCCGCTCCCCTCCCCCCCACCCCCCCCCCCCCCCCCACCCGCCAGCGGCTTAGGGTCATGCACTCAACCAAGAGACAGGTACAATGTGGGGTTGTTTTCAGAACTCGACTGAGAACAAATTAAAATAAAACAACCGGAGCAATTTTAAAGCATTAAAAGTGGCCCGTCATTTGCATACCCCAATCCCCACCCCTCCCCCTCTCCCCTTCCCGTCTCCCCTTCCCCTCCCTCCTCCCAGTCCCAGCCTTGTAATGCTCTCAAATTGTGATCGTTTCGCATGTGATGTTAACGCTTGGGAACTGTGGTATGCTAATTATTTAAAACCGCACCGATATTTCGTTTTTGAAAAAAGTTAATTGCAAATTTGGTAAGGTTGGCCCAGCCCGCTTATAGAGACTTCTAACAGTGTATAATTATGATTTATGACATGTTGCCTCATCGCTCAAGCATATTATAACGTCACTTTTTGTGCGTGTTTTTTGGTGTATATTAAAGGTTTGAGGGATTCGTGTGATAAAGAATGTTTCCAAATGGAATAGCAGTCCTCTTTTGAAGGCAACTTGTTCGGTGCTATGATGTGGCGATACAGGACAGTACGAGATGATACATGGGGCTGTGGTTATAAAACAGGCGACTATCATTGAATGGCCTGATGCAACAGGCCCACATTCATATGACGTCCGAGGCCCACATTCATATGACGCTCGACGTCCACATTTATATGACGCACGAGGCCCACATTCATATGACGCCAGAGGCCAAAATTCTTATGACGCCCGAGGCCTACGTTCATATGACGCCCGAGGCCCACATTCATATGACGCCCGAGGCCCACATTCATATGACGCCCGAGGCCCACATTCATATGACGCACAAGGCCAACACTGATATGAAGCACAAGACACACATTCATGTGACGCCCGAGGTCCACATCCATATGACGCACGAGGCCCACATCCATATGACACACAAGACCACATTCATATGACGCCCGAGGCCCACATTCATATGACGCCCGAGGCCCACATTCCTATGACACACAAGATCACATTCATACGACGCACGAGGCTCACACTGATGTGAAACCCAAGGCCACATTCATATAAAGCACGATATCCACACTGACATGGAGCCCGAGGCCCACACTGATATGGAGCCCAAGGCCCACATTGATATGAAACACGAGGCCCACATTGATAGGGAGCCCAAGGCCCACATTGATACGGAGCACGAGGCCCACATTGATATGGAGCACGAGGCACACATTGGTATAGAGCCCGAGGCCCACATTGACATAGAGCACGAGATCCATATTGATATGGAGCACGAGACCCACATTGACATGGAGCCCGAGGCCTACATTGATATGGAGCACGAGGCCCACAATGATATAGAGCCCGAGGCCCACATTGATATGGAACCCGAGGCCCACATTGATATGGAGCCCGAGAGCCCGAGGCCCACATTGACATGGAATCCGAGACCCACATTGATATGGAGCACGAGGCCCACATCCTTACTCTATATTATATGGTGCCCTGCTTTGCGAATACTCCATTATCGCCCACTTTTTTTCTCTCTAAAATATTCATAGAATATCGAAACAAATATCTGCAGCAGTTTTTTTTAATAAATCACTGCGCCCTCTTGCCCCGCCCTGCCCTCGCACCCGCCTCCACCCCTCACCAACGACAACGTGTCGGCTTTTGGGGACATGTGAGATCCCGCACTTGGCCACTTACCTCACTGATGTTCGTGTAATATGGAGCGTTGATGAACTGCGGTGCATGTGTGTTCAGATCCAGCGTGTGTATCTTCACCCTCAGCGTGTGCTGCACAAAAAAAAACGCGGAAATAATTTAAAAAAAAAAAAAGAATTTTGAATTTTCTTAATTGTTCAAACTTCTTTCTTTTTAAATTGTCGCTGTCTTTACAAAACTTGTAATATCACCGGATCACTGTAACAATCGCGTACGTACTGCCTCCGGACTACCTTCTACCCCCCCCCCCCCCCTCTTGGTGGGAGGGAACCCATGTAAACAGCGACTTGTATCTCTTCAACGGTTATCAGTATCATGATAACTTGCTTATTAAAAACGAGATTCATTGTTTGTGGTTTTTTTCCTGTTGTTTTGTCTTCTTCTTTTTAAGGGGGAAGGGGGCAGTAACGCAGAAGGTACAACAGAAAATACGACAGACGCGAAGAAATGAAGAAATAATTGTGCTGATATGTATGAAGAACATGACAGGACAGCTCAGCTCACATTGAAAAGGAAACATATTTCTATCTCAAAAACAGCTGTTGAAATGCCGATAATTCATTACTACTGAAGCAAAGACCAGATCGGAAATAAAAACCCCAGTATCGAAAGCCAGGGGAGGGGGATTTGGGTCATACCTCCCCCCCCCCCCCCCGCAAAAAAAAAAAACACATTGACTTGTTAAGCAGCGAGTCAAGAAGAGTTTGTCAAAATGTTTTTTTTTTTTGGAGGTAGTGACGTAATCATCAAACCCAACTTCCCACCCCGTCCTCCGGAAGTGACGCACACCTGGGAAGAAGATGGCGGGTCGATGACTTGGCACTTAATCTCGAGACTGTATCCCGCCTCTGTGTGTACGAAAGACGATGCCACGGTGATGTTTCTCGACGCCGGATCAAACCGGAAGTGCCGCTCTGTGCCTGCATTCCATAGCCTGATCTGAGCCTCGTTTCCATTCACTAGCAGGTGCGTGATAACCGCGCCTGTGGTGAATCGTAGTACTCACGTTAAATACAAATACTGCATTCTACGTGAAGTTAAAGGAGAATTTAGTTTATTCAATTTATTGCATTGCTTTTCCCGGTTTATTTTTATTTTATTTGTTTATGTTTTCTTATTTATTTCGGTGTGTTTTATCCATATATTCTGATGTGTCAATTTCTTCGCAATTAAATGACATATGGGTTGCTTCTTAAAAAATCTTTGCTGATTTCTACTTTACATGACACATCAATAATCAATACTTCATCTGAAGCAAATGATTCTGTGATTTACATGGGTGGCAAGCTTTTCGGCAGCGGTTTACAGTTAACAGAGGTAGGGGCGGAGGTACTACCGCAGAGCAGGAGTTAATACAGGGCGGAAAGAATAGCAATAGACCGCTTAATTTCTTGGAGAGAGAGAGAGAGAGAGAGAGAGAGAGAGAGAGAGAGAGAGAGAGAGAGAGAGAGAGAGAGTGTGTGTGTGTGTGTAAAACAAGAGGCTTGGGAAAATCGAACTTGAAAAATATTTATCATATAATGACTGTTCTCTCCGTGTTTTTTTTTCGAGGGGAGGGGGAGAAGGTAGGCTGTGTAAAGGTTTGGAAATGCGACATGCGTCAGACGAGATTTGAAGCCCATACCTGGCTCCAGATCTTCTCGTACGTCTTCAATAAAAACTCTGGATCCGATAGCGCCAGATCCAGTGCTGTACTGACACAGTTCATCTGCAACACAACAACGCCAGATTACACAACCCGCGATTCACAAGCACAACAACGCCAGATTATACAAAAACACGATTCACAAGCACAACAACGCCAGATTATACAACACACGATTCATAAACACAACAACGCCAGATTATACAACACACGATTCACAAGCACAACAACGCCAGATTACACAACACACGATTGACAAGCACAGCAACGCCAGATTATACAACACACGATTCACAAGCACAACAACGCCAGATTACACAACACAGGATTGACAAGCACAACAACCCCAGATTATACAACACACGATTCACAAGCACAGCAACGCCAGATTACACAACACACGATTCACAAGCACAACAACGCCAGTTACACAACACACGATTGACAAGCACAGCAACGCCAGATTATACAACACACGATTCACAAGCACAGCAACGCCAGATTACACAACACACGATTCACAAGCACAACAACGCCAGATTACACAACACACGATTGACAAGCACAACAACGCCAGATTACACAACACACGATTCACAAGCACAGCAACGCCAGATTATACAACACACGATTCATAAACACAACAACGCCAGATTATACAACACACGATTGACAAGCACAACAAAATTACACAACAAAATTACACAACGTCATTTATACACCTAGAGCAGGTGCACGCATGTCATTTACACACCTAGAGCAGGTGCACGCACGTCATTTACACACCTAGAGCAGGTGCACGCATGTCATTTACACACCTAGAGCAGGTGCACGCACGTCATTTAAACACCTACAGCAAGACAGCTCACCATTTACATACCAACAATAGTTACACAGTCCATCATTTACAAACCAAAAAAAAAAATCCTACAGTCCACCATTTACACACATACGACCGTTACACAATCCAGCACCAACACACACTCAACAGTTACACAGTCCACCATTTACACACCCACAACAGTTACACAGTCCACCATTTACACACCCACAACAGTTATACAGTCCACCATTTACACACCCACAACAATTACACAGTCCACCATTTACACACCCACAACAGTTACACAGTCCACCATTTACACATCTACAACGGTTGTACAGTCCACCATTTACACACACACAACAGTTACACAGTCCACCATTTACACACCCACAACAGTTACACAGTCCACCATTTACACATCTACAACGGTTGTACAGTCCACCATTTACACACCCACAACAATTACACAGTCCACCATTTATACACCGACAACAGTTACACAGTCCACCATTTATACACCTACAACAGTTACACTGTCCACCATTTACACACCCACAACAGTTACACAGTCCACCATTTACACACCCACAACAGTTACACAGCCCACCATTTACCCATCTACAACGGTTGTACAGTCCACCATTTACACACCTTTAGCAGTTGCATAACGTACCATTTACACACCGCCGACAGGTTCACAGCACCGCATTTACACACCAACATCGAGCAACAACACAGCATCAACACCTACACAGCACATTTCATACACTCTGGAACAACATCACACACAATCCACTTTTAGTTTGAAACCTGTGAAATCATAGCAACTTACAATATACGCCTTATCAATAAACACTAATGGTTTTGAACCGAAAGGGTTTTTTTTATTATTTCTTTTTTTTTTTTAACTTTTCGACATATCAGCTTAAAAAAGAAAAGATAGAAAAGAAAAGAAAGAAAAAGAAAAGAACTTACTTGAGCCCTGGGCATGCGTATTGCTCATAGAACAAAAAAGAGTGCTACATAGTAATATCCATTTCCCAAATCTATCCATTGTTTTCAGCAACCAGCCGAGCAATTGTTGGCGCGTCTATCCGCAGTTCATACACTTATTATATCAACTTTTGTCTTTGCTTTACCTGCCGTTCGGGTCACACTGTTGATCTAATCCTCACGCCTCCACTCTTGTCATTCAAACAAGAATATAGGGGGGAACTTAATGAGAATATCACGTACACATAATCTAGGAAATCTATATTTCGATTAAGAATTCAAAGATGACTAACAGATGACGAAAAGTCAGCTGTGTATGTTTGCGCTTCCATTCATAAAAAGATTCTACTTTATTTATTTATTTTTTCTTCGTCATGACACAGCCAACGCAAACATCCTGAAAAAAAACAGCAAATCGACTTTTATTTAATTATTTATCATTGTTTTAAATACACTATAGAATCATATGCGTTAGTTTAAAAGAAAAAATTAAGAAATCCAACGAAGTGACTCGGTATTAAATACTCTGCACATTGCCAACGCGTTCCGTTTAAAATATCCGTCCTGCAAACGCTTTTTGCAAACTTATTCACTGACATTTCATTTTCGTTGTTTGAAATAGATTTTTTCACAAGACCTCGCCGAGATAATTAGAATCAATATTACAGTAAATACTGCACTGAACATCATCTCAGAAATGCCCCAATGATGCATTCAGTTGTGGTGTAAAGAAATGGTAACGCGCTCGATTTTACTCACAGCAAAAACAATCGTTGTTCTCTAACAGCCAACCTCTACGGCTGTTCGGCCTGTTGTGTATTAAACCTTTTTTTTTATTCTGCCCCACGCCGAAAAATAATGCTCTTATTTCAAAATGGGAAGTCTTTTTTTTTTTCAAACATCCATCCGGTTTCCACTCTGGTCTCCTACAGAGGTCAGTTGTTTTCTAACAACGGGAGAAAGATTGCAAAGGAGCTGTTGCGTGTATGTTTTGTTTTGTTTTTTTTTTTCTAATTAGCGACACCTGTTGTATATTTGAATACTAATGACGCCGCCTCGGCCGAGGCAAATCGTCACGTTGACATCAGTATGAATTCAGTATCATTTATCAATTAGGTATAAGTTTGTGTATGTTAAAGGCTGTGTAGGTTTTTGCATTTCACAGATGCCAACTTCTGCATACTGAGTATTGATTATTGATTACAAATTCAAGCATGCTCTTATTATTACTTTAAAATTTGAACTTTTTTCAATTTCCTCTTTTTCATTTTTAGGCCACATATGGCAGCTCTGGAAAATCAATTTACGTCAACATTTTCGAAAAAATCGCTATAGTAGTAATTAGATTGGTAATTTGTTACTAACGGCACTTAATTAAGGGCAAATTAAAGCGACATCATTGTTTACGTCACAGACAACGAAGTGTCATGTGATTGTCGACGAATCGGAATGCCATAAAAATGCCACAGAAGCGGAGTACAAGCGCTGTTTTATATATTTATTTATTTTTTATCTGTCATTTTTGTTTTTTTGTTTTGCAGATTCTTATACGTGTTGCCAGCAGCCCAAGAAACTGTAAAACCACCGATTTTTTTTAAAAGTAATCACTTTTATTACGGTTTTAGTTAGCGCAAAGTTCGTTTGTTTGTTTTTCCATGGAAACTTGAATCATTGTTGATACTCAGCCCTAAAGCCCCTCCTCTCTCCTCCTTCTCCCTCCTTCCTCCCGCGTACTCCCGTATACAATGATTGACACACACGTCAATATGTCAGTACGGTCCCGTTGTTGTTATGATGGACACTAATTAGCCTCCATTTCATCACATGAATCACAAGATGACCATAACTAGCTATGCATTGTGGGATACGTAAATACATTAACGGCTGGAAAACGAGCTAATTGTAAGGGTTTTTGTGTGTTTTTGCCTGTATACTCCGCTCTTTGACAACATCAGTGGGTGATCAGCAATAATTGCTTATAAACCGTCATCGAATGAGCCATGTTTTGACGTTAACAGCGATTTATATAATATTCGTAATCTCAACACCCCTCCCCCCCGCCTCCCCCCCCCCCCCGCCCCCAACCCCGCCCGGGGGCCGATGGAAGAGGGAGATTGCAAATTTTCACTCTGGTTGTGAATCGTTAGAAAGTAAAAAAGTCGAATTTTCCACGGTGTTAAACTGCGCAAAAGGGAAAATATTTTAAAATAAAGAAAAAGAATATATCTTATTTTATTTGCTTTGATTTTTACATCATTTCCTTTTTTCAAATGGCCCAAGAACAGTTGTCAAATCTGAGAAAACTTTCGTAGTCTCAACGCTGTTCAGCTTAAAGTTTAACTGTAATTGAGACTAAAGCTTTTGATACAAAGCCGTTCAAATAAAAAGAAGACGTCAGTAAAATGTTGTGAAAGAGCGAGGACAAGGTAACGCATATTTTTTTAATATTAAAGAAAGGAAGCGTTCTCGTGACGGCAAAGTGAAACAACGCTTCATCTCTTTGTTTTTCAGTCGCTCGTCAAAAGTGAAATGTCTACTGTGGGCAAAGCTCTCCAAAATGTAAACCTACATTCGTGAAGTAAGATTTTTTAAATGAAAAAAAAAACACCTTTTATTATCGGCCATATTACACGAAAGTTGCCAAAAAGATCCTCTGCTTTGAATAAGAACAAGGAAAGAAGGGGGCTGTATGCGCATCCCACAGAACACAACACCTCTTATTCCACACACATTTCTGTTATAAACACCGGGGCAATTATTCATTTTCGTTTGAAACATACAACGGAATTTTCTTAACGGTTTTCCCACACGCCAGCCGACTGCGCGCATAAGTTTATTTTATGTGGATACTAAAATGCCAAATAACGTTCTCAAACGTTTTGTAAACAATAAAATACACCCCTAAAACACGATTACACACTCAGTCCGCTAACCAACAGTTCTTTGACACTTCAGTTTTATTTTCTATCGTCATAAAACGTCTTTTATCTTAGACTTGTCAAAGATTTTTTGATTGTCTGACAATTACAGACGTTAGCTTTTCACGGCCTGTTCTACACCTCTACTTAGCCTTGTGCGGTGTTTGTCTTTTTATCAAATTTCATGCACAATTATTTCGACATGACAGCGTACTATCAGTACCTTGATTCATCAAAAAAAAAAATACCATTTAACACTTGTAGTTCAAGATGAATGTTTTCTTTTTTATCATGAAATTTCAGTGTCAGCGCCGGGTTTGGTATTCGATGTCTTTATTCTTCTACTACAAAAAAAAAACAAAAAAAAAAAAAAACAAAAAAAAAACAAAAAAACAAAGAAAAATAAAAAAATAAAAACGGCTAATTCGAACAAGGCCATGCCATACCTGTCATCAAACAGTTGTTTTCTATCCTAGGTCCGTATTTTTATACAACAGAAAAAAGACGAGAAATATCAAAGCGATTCTTCGAAAACAAACAGCGATTCTTTAATTAAGGCAGCCCATTTTTTGAATTCCTGTTTTTTTTCGAACCGATAAATTTAGTGGGTTTTTTTTGTAAAGCACAAGTTAGCACATATTAAGGTTCCAGTTAATAGTGCTTAAATTCGAACTGAAACTTACTTACTTCCTTCTCAGGATGTAAAACAATGAGAATTGTATCCAGTGATTCAAATTGTCAGTGCCATTTTAACAATCTAACAAGTAGGTTGGTGAACTTTTAATGCGTGCACTAAAACTTGAAATATCCACTGATTTCATTCAGTGTTTTTCACTGAACACACATGGTTATGGATTGGACAATAGACCGTTTTACTTCGCATATGAAATGAGTAAAGAAATGCGCTGAGAATGATAAGCATACACTCTATTGACAGATCCACACGGCGGCGTTCAGCTGTGTCACTTGTTTATATACCCATTATTCTTTTTTACTCTTCACTCTTTACTCGGCGTGATCAAATACAAGAACTCTCCAGTCCCTATTGTGAGTTGTGGGTCAATGAGTTCGTTCTTATGAAGTGTGCGGATGTCCCCCCCCCCCTCCCCCTCGCTATAGAGCTTGGGATATTCGTTATTTTTATCCAACGCATTCGCACCCCTGCCCCCCTACACACGTTGTGACTAATGGTCAGAGGAACAGAGAGGACAGCATTACCTTTTTTCGACCAAAGAATGGCCGACCGAAGGTGTTGTCCCGATGCTGCACTTTTTACCCTTAAGTAAAAGTGACAATTTCGAGTAAGTCCATGAAAAGTCCTACTGGATTTTGTTGGTATTTAAGTCACCTCCAAATAAGATTTAATGCGTCACTTTCTTTGTGGCCCACTGCAAATTATGCCGGAGTTCCCACTTCCCCACGACCCCCCCCCCCCGGGGCCGCCCCTATCCGATTATAACGCAGCGGCGGATACAGGTTTGGATCGGGAGCGGGCGGGGGGGGGGGGAGGGGACTAGAGTCAACCTAAAAAAATCACCCGACATAGCGGCTTTACCAGTCAACTTTATTTGTGAAGATGCGAAGTTCAACAGTCTAACTTTTCTTTGGAAATTATTGGGAGGGGGGTTGGAACCCCTGATCCCCCCTCCCTCCTATCTTGGATCCACCCCTGTAATGGACACGCACCTGCCATGCAGACTGTCTGGAATTCTCGATTCGCATGGCTGATTCCCTGTCTCTGGGAGACACGCATGGATGATTTTAGCTGATTTTTTATAAGATTGCTGAATTGATTAGACTGATGCGTGGAAGTCACCGAATCATTGATTGAACTCAGTAATTGATCTGATATCAATGATCTGCCCACGCGTTGTTGTTTTATTTTTTATTTATATTAATTTTGTTCGGCTCGGATGGCTGGGAAAGGGGTGGGGGGGGGGGTGGGGGGTTGGAAGGGGGAGGGGAGAATGCAGAAAGATGCGACTGTTAGCTTTATGAATCCTCTATGTTAGCAACAAATATCTTCAATGACCTGGTTCGATATTTCCAAACCAAAACATTAAAAAAAAAACTGTCAGAGAAATGTTGTAACTCTCGCCAAATGCCTGTGTTTACCCGGAGTGGGGTGATCTACTTGGTATCATATGTGTTACCACGCGTTTTAAAAACGCGGAGAAGGGAGGGGGGTTATAATTTTAAGGCTAGATACGGCCCACGAGAAGTGCAAATTTCGTTAAAAAAGGGCGGGAAGAAGGGGTAAGTTTCATTCAGTATTCCGCGGTCCCAACGAAAAGAGAGGTTCTTTCGGAACTGCACTTTCGGGGTATCATTTTATAACTTATCACTATCGTTTCAAAAAGTCTTGGACACCTATGGTAATCATTTGGTACGTGAGCGCTGACATGGATACGCATGGTAACCAGTTGGTGAGTGATTGTTGTCATGGACACTTATGGTGACCAGTTGGTAAGTGAGTGCTGACATGGACACGCATGGTAACCAGTTGGTAAGTGAGTGCTGTCATGGACACGCATGGTGACCAGTTGGTAAGTGAGTGCTGACATGGACACGCATGGTAACCAGTTGGTAAGTGAGTGCTTTCATGGTTACACATGGTAATCAGTTGGTAAGTGAGTGTTGTCATGGACACGCATGGTGACCAGTTGGTAAATGAGTGTTGTCATGGACACGCATGGTCACCAGTTGGTAAATGAGTGTTAGCACGGATACGCATGGTAATCAGCTGGTAAGTGAGTGTTGTCATGGATACGCATGGTAACCAGCTGGTAAGTGGGTGTTGTTATGGATACGCATGGTGACCAGTTAGTAAGTGAGTGCTGTCATGGACACGCATGGTACCCACTTGGTAGGTCAGTGTTGTTATGGACACGCATAGTAATCAGGTGTGTGTTTTAAAATTCATATATCCATTGACCTTAATTTGAAGTGTGATCAGCGTTTGCATCATTCAAATTAATGCCTGTACAGTGTTTCAGAAGAATTCAGCTAATTCACAATACGGATGTTTTAAATTTCAGACTTCCGGTAATTCCACATGGAACGTATTTTCCCTTGATCCCAATGGCTGATAGAAAAAAACATAAGTAACAAACACACGCGAGATAGAATCACGTTCCCGTTGACCGCCGTGCGATGTTCATTTCCAACTTTTCAGGCTTGCTACGCTCACATGACCATTGTTAACACACTCTGAAGCGTATACTAATAACAACCGAAAAACCAAAACATTGAACTACACCTATTAATATGTTCCCCTTTTCATAAGCTTTTAATATAACATGACTGCGGAGAATAACAACAGAAACTATCTCGAGTTTATAGTACAATCATATTTAAATTATTTTCTATTTTATGTGCCTTACCTCACACGAGCAGATTAGTACAATTTTTCAAGCGGATTTTAACAACATCTGGTTGGTGAATACTCCTCAACTGCCAGTGGCAAAAAAACCCTTCATTTATAGCAGATGTAGTGTTTCTATCCTTCTGTTTAAATCTGACACTCTTGTCAGCTGTTTGTCATTTCAAATCACAGTTAACTTTCACACCAGTTTTCTCCGTCCCCACTGCATATATAATGGTTATCTTAATAGCGCTGTACGGAACTATAAATTTTGTGAACATTCCTTCAGCGGTGTGCAGAGATAATGAATCTTTGCAAATTGATTCATATATGCTTCTTCAAAACAAGACCGTTAGAAAACCATAAAATTGTATGAATCGTATTGGTCGTAAAAAGTGTATCTCTTGAGGCGCAATGTCACTCAGCCTTGCTGAAGGGGGCCCACTAAAAAGAAGGGTGCCTGTCACTTCGTCTCGTTTTCAAGTTCCTTCCACCAGCACTACAGGTAATGTACAAACAGGATATAAGCGTTAACATACATTGTGTGAATGGTTACACCGACAGAATATGCTTATAACGTGTGCTGTGCTGAGATTTTTAGGGGAAATTTTATTATGTAAAGTATATCAGAGTGTGCGTTGCAAGGGTATACATGTATGTAGCAGGGAGTGATTACAGCTCGTATCTCCAGCTCATTTCACTCAAAAGGTACCAAGTACCATATAAATTTTATACGTTGGAAAGGATGCCAAATACTCCACCCGTAAGTCCAGTTGCTTGGAAAATTTAAGGAACTAAACCATTAAACCTGCCAAGGTCGATCCGAAGTCGATTTGAGATTGTGACGTCGACCCGACCAGGCCGCAACATTAACTTTGGTTGTATTTTGTTTGTGATTGGTTGCGACCACATTTTATTTTATCTTCGCCTTACCATGTATATGGTAGGTGCTTGCAAATCGCTGCTAACTGCGGAAACAGTGTTAATTGCACCTCAGTGACTTTTCGTTTTATAATAACTGCTCTAGATAATACCTCTGAACTTTTACTGTGTAAGGTTATAGACACATTGCTCTTTAAATTATGTGAGATATCGAACCAATGATAGACTTCGTACAATATCAGTAAACACGCTTTTTAAAGCATGATTGTGACGTCATAACTCAAATTTTTTTTTCTTTGTTTGGGGGTATCATTTTCCCATGAAGACCCGTTCAATTCACTTATATCCTCGAGGGATGATAAGTATTTTTCGATATATCCGGAGCAGAGTTTGATCATTTTTCTACATCAAGCGAGGCAAACGATTCATCTCCAAGACTTGTGTTTTCATTATCCAATCCAGAAAACCGAATCATTTCTAATGGATTATTCCGGAGAATGTTGAGATCTACTTGAGACAAAACGAAATCCGTGTCACTGCCAAATGTTTAGTTTGCGGTTCAGATTTTTCATTAATATCTTCCAAAGTTTCTGATAAATATCTGTTTAATAAATCCGAAAATGATATGCCACTGTTTTCTTTTTCGAAATCAATATCCTTAAATTTATTTTGCAATATAAAAATATCTTCCCCGTCATCCATTTTGAGACCAAATCTTCTGAGACTCTTGAAATTTTGATACTAACTTCTATGTACCTATTGGGCATATGGTGAAAAATCACGTCGCAAACCCTATATAGCTTGTCCCGGGTGTCATTTTTTTCACACCTTGTATTTCTTTTGATATGCAATAAGCCTAATCAAGATCTGAATTTGGGATTTCGTACATACTGGGGAAGGAGTGAAGCGGAACGATTATTTTCTTTATTTTTTGTTGTTGTAAAATCATGCTTTAAATGAAAGAAATCACATAGATGCGGGTGTTCTGGATAATATAATACCCTCCTTCTCTGGGTATTATTTCATCCAGAATACCCTCACCTGCGTGATTTCTTTAATTCATAAATTTACATGAGGTGCGTAAGTGATGAGAATTCTTTGATTATTTGTCACTGAATGTGTGTTCTTCACTGTTGTATGCATTCTTCACTGATGCGTCGAAATTCGTTTCACGACCGTGGCATTTCGCACTGTGTACATACACAATGTCCCCTTAGAAAACGTGAAGTGTTCGTATACATACACAATGTCCCCAAAGAAAACATGAAGTGTTCGTATACATCACAATGTCCCCTTAGAAAACGTTAAGTGTGATGGAGCATGATTACGACCAGACTATTTATTGTTAGCCTGTTAGATCAAGTTATCTATAGATGACCTAAGTCAATCAGGTTGATGGTCCGAAAACAGGTTATCTACTGATAGCTTGATTTTGAGGCTTGAAAATTATAGTTAGCTTGGAAATGCCTCGACTGGCTGAAGAGGAGGATTTAGTGCCCAGCTGCCAGTAACAATGCAGAATCGAATCAGTTCTGTCAAACTAGCATTTGGCCAAATGGGGCGCATTTAACTTTTTTGGATGCCAGTTTTCAAAATGCTTCTTCTTTAAAAATTTGGATCAAATTATATTTCTTGGTAACCAATTTTCAGATTGCTTCTGCTACACTTTTGTTCGGATAGCTTTCCAGTTTTTTACGTCAACCAGTTTTTTTTACGTCAACCAGTTTTTTACGTCAACCAGAACTATACCGACCATCTGGGCGAATATTTTCTTTGATGGTCCCCCATTAAGGCACTGCTTCATTTGTTAATCCCTCGTTTTTAGCAATTTTGTTATGATTTTGTCTGTATGACTGCTAGATATATATGCTGCAGATCCCGACTGGTCACCATGTCCCTTGACATTCTTGTTTCTGTTCACGCTTTTGAACGGACTTAACCAATTCTAGTGTGAAATGTATTTCAGTATCGTTATCCATAGTGGCAATTCAATTCTAGATACATATCGGACTAGTTTCCCATTTACAGAAGTAGTTTTTATATTAAATCGGGTTGAACTAATCGTCGTGGGACCAGCAATGGGCTTCTGTTTGGTATTGTTACTACCGAGAGTTTCCGAAAAGAAGCCCTGGTATTATGAACGGAAACTTGACATTTTGAGACTCTCATATTCAAACGAAAATAGAAGACCCGGGGACTGCTATTCGAAAAGTGTTTCCAATATATGATTTGGGTTTTTATAATTATTTCCGCAATTCAAATTGTTTTTTGTCGCTCAATAGCAAGGAAAATAAAATAAAAAAGCAATAATGCCAATAGCAAAATTCCACCATTTTTAAAGGCATACTGGACTAAGGGGGTTGAGCAAAAGATAATAATTGCATTACCTCACTTTTAATATATATATATATATATATATATATATATATATATATATATATATATATATATATATATATATATATATATATATATATATATATATATATATATATTAATATATATATATATATATATCGAGTGCCCGGGTCTGAGGGTCTCTGTTTCTGTTGTAATTTCCTCTTGAGAAGTTTTTGCTGTATGCTTGGGCACTCGTAAGGACATCCTAAGAAAGACTGTCCAGGGAACCTGAAGCCTGAATGATAAAACTGTATAAATATGGACAATCCCCTTATTCGTACAACGTATTTCAACCCCTTTTAATTTTCCATTGTTTTCTGCACAATTAGAACCTGAATAATTAGGACACTTCCCTATTCCGAACACCGTAAGCAATTTTTCACACGCAATTGTAGGCTTTACTATATAATACTATTTGGACAAGCGATGGCGCGATTTTTAAAAATCTGGTATTCGTCATTTAATTTGTCAGAGAAATTAACCGAATAATATTGTTTATCGAATTGAGAAGGGAAGGATATACAGTGGAACCTCGGCATCGGACCACCTCCCTCTTGGGACCACCTCTGAATTAGGGCACATTTTTTTCGGTCCCGAATGCGCCCCATAGACTTTAATGATTAAGAAAACTCCCAATTGGGACCACCTCGGATCGGACCACTTCGGGCCGCTTTTTTCGGTCCCGAGCCCTCAAAATGCCTGAGATCGGACCACTGTCAGTCAGTGGGAAAACCACTGTATTTTTGAGGCACATTACTTACAACACTGAGCATGTTGCCGTCTTAGATATTGTTGCTAGGGATTATGGTAGCAAGTGTGTAACCAGAGAGGGGCTTAGTTTTGTTATCTATACTTTTGTACCTTGTCTAAACTATGGCGGCTGACCACATACAGACTCGAGACATCTTAATTTATGTGAAGGCTATTCTTTGAATATTTAAGACGACCCAAATGCCACCGAATTCATAATGACAATTAAATGTCAATTCAAGCACATAAAGATAATTTAAATAAGAAAAAAAAATTGTTAAACTTTCTCAAAATGGAAAGTAGAGAAAAAGTCAATAGAAAAAGAAAAGATATAAGTCTCAAAGACAAAATTGAGATAATTAATGAGTTTGGACATCAAACCTGAATCTGCGGTCAACATGCAAAATTTTTCCTAAGTAGGATCAAGTCTCCCAAATGGGACCACCTCTGAAATAGGGCACATTTTATCCGGTCCCAAGGGTGGTCCGATTTCAGAGGTTCCACTGTATTGGGAAATTATGTGGTATTGGGCCACTCTCCTTTGATGTTCATTTACCAGTTATCTGCTCGCCCTTAATTTCATCATTTAAGGTGCATATAGCAAGGGATCTTAAAAGGTCAGGCAGGTGAGTCAGACATATGTTTACAGCCTGGATTTCTGGTAAGAATGGCCACGTACCTCTCAGTAACGTTTAAGCACTGGCTACCTTTATAGTTAAAAGAGAAAAAAGGTATCATTGATAAGATGAGAACAAGATTCAAGGAAAACAATTGCGGATGTCGGGTTTCAAAGATGTGAGTGTAGCCTACTTATTGCTACAAAACTGCTATATAAAAAGCGCTCGCAAATAGTACGACACCTCAATGTCATGTGTTTTCGTGTCTAACCAAGTGTTCATAAAGCTGGCAAAGATTCTTAAAAGTAAGTACATTTACTCAGAAAAAGAAAACAATATAAAACAGTGAATGAATAAATTTGGGTGAAAGAAACAGGCCTGAAGTATTTAATGAGAATATACAAGAACAGTGTCGGATAAATGTAAATTAAATGTAAATTAACTTTCTTGCATCTCATTTAGCTGAATATATTATTCTGATAAAATGTTTGCATATTTCTTTTGTGCTATGAATGTTCAGTTAAACATTTCTCCTTATTCTTACCAGAAGCTTTTAGCTCAACATTTTTGAAACTGGTTAAGACCATCTTCATACTGACTCAAGATTTGTTACATAATAAGTGGGCGTCAATGTTAACTGTACTCCAAATATTGAACCATTTGATGACCTAACCCGCTGCATTCTCTTAGCTATGATAATTGGAGCAAAAGTCAAACCCTGCTTGCTTACCATTCCGAGCCGGATTTGAACCCGAGATTACCAGACTATCGCTCTAACGAACTGGCTAACCTTCCTCTATAAAAATGATAATGGCGTAAAGTAGCCCATTTTTCGTTTTTAGATCTATCATATATTGCTATTTATAGTTGGCAGAAATTTTCAATTATTGATTCGCAATAGTTTATTTAAAACCTGGCACTAAGACCAGTAGCAAAAGTATTTTGTCTGATATTCCGACAAAAAAGATATATAATGTTGAAAGGGTAAGTAAAAAGGAGTAGAGCTTTAGAGAGCAATTGACCTTGGGAACAATATATAGGTACGGACGTCTGGTTCAACAAGATACGAAGTCAGCATTTGCCAATTTGAGGCTAAACTGTTACAAGAGCAATTGTTGAGATCTTGTTATACAACCGTTATTAATTTGAATATTCGTGTTTGAATGACATTTTATATGTTTTTTTCCAAAAAAAAGTTATCATGATCTAAACAAAAGTAGTTACAAATCTGCATCGAACAGAACCTTCATGAGAAAGGATGCTTATGCTAGTTTGTAGATTCAGAACACATTTTATCACTTTTATTTTATAAACATTAACAGATAATTTCACTTATTGTATTTCTTCTAGACACATAAATGGTATTCGTTATTTCAAGCAGTACTGATATCACGACACCTGTCCTTGAAGTGTCAATTAACCTGAAGTTAGGTCATTTTTATGGGGAGCATAAGTACAAAACTGGATGATTTTGTAGCAACATCAATGAGTACAAGTTGTCGCAGTTCCAATACACTGATTGATATGAAGATAAAAACAAGAGTGTCTTAATTTTCAAAAGTATCACTTGTTGAACAATAAGTATGTCGTTAATGTGAGAGGGTAATCACGTGTTCATCAACAAAATATAATTTAGACTATCGCCTTGATTTCTTCTGTTCAGTTTTCAGAAGATCTTTTTAAAGCAGATAATTGTTAGTGTGTTACGTTAATGTATAAATCACTTTAGCAGCTATAATAATACCATTAAAAGAATACTACTACAATTACTATTACTTCAGCAACTACTACTGCACTACTACTACTACAATATTAATAACAATAATAAGGCAATAATAATGACTGTAATAACAATTACAATAACTGTAATAACAATTTTGACAAATATATGTAGTGAAGAAGATAGCTATGTAGGTTGTCCAAATCATTTGTCCAAATCATTGTGTACAGACTGTACGATTGTGTATTGCATTTTAAACAGTAAAAACGGCAGAAATGTTAAGCTTGAAAAATTTTATTTGTTAAATTATGTTGTTGAATGTTTAATGATATTATTCTTATATGTGTTAATTTTTAAAATACTTAAAAAATACAATGTGCTGCAAACGTTTTTAACAAAAACTTTTTGAAATATTTAAAAATCATTTTTCATTGTTCCTTTGTGGATTTTGTTGTTGTTTTCGGAGACTGTGTTCTTACTTTGCTTAGATTACCACATTTTGCAGTTATCTTCGGGTGATCTTTAATTATTTCTTTGTTTCACATTTAAAACAGACAATCAAATGTGTTAATGTTTCAACGCGACAACCCATCAAGTTTTTGTGCTCAAAACTCCCCTAAAATATAATTTTTAAACTAACAAAACATAGATACATTTCTACTCAAACTATATTAACGTTGCATTACTTTATCACAAAACAATTATTGAGATTGGTGAAATATATAACTTCCCTTAACCAACCAAATAGCTTCTTTCTTGATATGAAAGATCTGAATTGCTTCAATCGTCAAACACGAAGATAGCTTCAAGCTCTTCGACTTATCGTTATTCTCAGGTAAGCTATATATTTGTACTCAGTGCATGTTCATCTTTTTTATAACCAACATATATTGTTTTTTATTTTTTATTCTTTGTTCTACGCTGCCCGTCTGTTTGCTTTGAGTTTCTTACCGATAACTCTGTATAGGGACTAATACAGACGCTATGATTACATTCTTGTTTGGTAATGACATGTAGCATGTTATTCTCTTTGAATTCCATTCAAAATATTATATTTATAGAAAATTGCTGTGATATTTATAGTTTTCACCAATAAATACATTTTTATAAGCCTTTAAACGGAACTTAATGCCAGGAAAGGTGACCACAGGTTTGAGGTCGTCCGTGTATCCGTCCTCTCTCTCTGTTCCACCACGTAAACGCAACCAAGCTCCTTTGATCATTGTGAGGAGAAATATAATTATTTTTATACCATGACGTTTCAAGACCACAGTAATATAACCTTACTCATTAATAAGTAATTTGCAACATTCCTCACTTATTGAGGAATATAGAAAAATGCTTAGAAAATGTATAAGGCATATCTGGCCAATAATCATAATAAGAATTTAATTGTATGAAAGAAATGTACAAATAAGGTTATTGATCTGAGTTATTTCTTATTTTAACCATAACTCTTGCTTCATAGAACAAATACTAGTAGTTTTGTGCATTAGTTTCGGCATCTATATGACAATGTTAAGGTATATACAGTTCTTTGTCATAACTGTGTCAGAACTGTCATATCTGTGATGCAACTGTATCATAACTGTGCCATAACTGCGTCATAACTGTGCAATAATTGTGCCATAACTGTGTCATGCTTGTGTCATAACTGTGTCATAACTGTTTCATAACTGTCATAACTGTGCAATAACTGTGTCATAACTGATCGATCCGCCACATATTGAGCGAAGTATTATTTACATTAGTGGGTGAATATGGGCAGTGTGGTGAATCGGGATCACCCTTCGGATAGTCTCAGTAAATATGTTTTTGTTATTGTTATTGTTTAAAAAACACAACATATTTACTATTAAACATATAACTGCTTTTTATGTTTACTTACAAACTGAGCGTTTTGTATGTAATCAACAAAGAAAACGTGTATCTAAAGTTTTGTCCAAGAGGACCTTATACTCTGAGTAAAAGTTGAATTGTTTAACAAGTATAACTTGCATAGTCCTTTGAAAGCTTCAACTTTCTATATTAAGATGACATTTATGACTTATTTTCAATCACATTAAACAGCTATTGACTTTTTTGAGTCAACATGACGCGTTCTTAACCAGGAAGAAAATGTTGACCCATGTCAACATTATCATCCGTAATCATTTTAAACAAGTCATTACATGTTCTGTGACATGCCTTAATGAGCGTTTTGATTATAAGTGCCATATCTATTGATTTTTGCGTTTCGATTATCATTATTAACCAGAAAACTGACCAACCAGAAGACAGCATTTAACAGAGATATTATGATACATGCGAAACAATTAACATTAAATTATGACTGTAAAATTGTTCAAGAAACTATTTTCCGTGTGTGTGTGTGTGTGTGTGTGTTTTGCTAGGAGTGCGAAAAAATGGATTGATTGTTTGACACACATTGGCAAGATTTGGGAAGTGCATATTCGCATCAAAGGAAACGACGGCTGGTGGTTAACTACTTGCTTGTAGAAGACGCGTGGGTCAATGGAGTCTATGAATTTCAATACAATGATTGGCTAGATAACAGTAATGGCCAGAGCTGTGCAACGTTCGCAGTGGGTTGTTTCTGTGATCGCATTTTAATCACGCCACGGGGGAGGCACTCACGTACTGATTACCATTGTCCTTGATTTTATGAAACGATCTCTAAACGCAGAGTGTAACAGCCCCCTCTATGTAGGAAACGCGGAGTACGTAAGGACAATTATCCCCTTTTAAATGAAATTCGTACTACGCGCGGACCGTGTGTAGCCTCAAAATTACCCCTCACCAACGCATAGTAACACATATCATACCAAGTGGTCCCCTTTTCCCACTCATGTGCCAATTGGTTACCATGCGAGGACATTTTTAAATGACTCCTAAACGCGGAGTGCCAATTTTGAAATCCAGTTTAACCAGACTCGGATCACGGTTCTGAAAGAACCTCCCTCCTCCGACCCCTACACTCCAAATGCGGAGTACTGAGTGAAAATTTTAACGAAATTTGCACTCTGCGCTGACCACCTCTGTCCTCAAAATTAGCCACCTTTGTGGACACGCATTGTAGCACCTATGATACCAAATGCCCCACTCCCCCAACAGCGCGTGGTTTAATAACCCGTGAGCTACTATTATAAATAAACAGTAAGAATTTATAAAAGTCTTGTTTATTAAAAAAAAGGGTGCTCATGAAAAGCTTTGTACAGTTTGATATTCCCAGAGCCACGCATGAACTTGGGAAGTTTCTCAAATAAGTAGATATTACCTTATTTTTCGTCAACATGAACTATTATTGACTAGTAAGAAAATGTTGACCATTCTTGTAACTGGTTAATAATATCCCCGTGTTAACGAAAATTAAATCAATAGGTGTTTTGTTATCAGGCTGAAATGGCACCCAAATCGTAATTTAATCAATGTATTTGCGTTCCGGTCAGCATAAAAAAATTATTGACTTGGGAATCGACCAATCAGATTGCAGAATTTTCTTAAGTCACGTAACAGCATGCATTGATTTTCTATGGAATGCCGTTTTAACATTTAATGCTTATTTTCGATATCAAAATATATTTACAGATATCAATAAATCAATGTATATCTCATTAATTTATATTTGCTATCAATAATTGAATTTTAGATGGCAAAAATTTATTTTTGAGATCAAAAAATCAATTTTACAAACCTAAAAAATCTTACGGGAGACACACATTCACATAAAATATAACGAATCGTCAATTAAATTTTAGAGATGAAAATTTGAATTATTAATAATCAATAATAACACAATTTTTGATCTCAAGAATTGCTTCTTTTTTGTACAGTAAAAAATTAAAATAAAGATTCCATATACAACGACAGCCATTATTTATTTACAGATGCGTGTTTCTGAATTTTTTATTTAAAAAATAGACTGATATTTTGATATCAAGAATCAGTTTTTTAGATAAAAAAATCGTTTGCAGATTTCAAAATACAAATTAAAAAAGTATCAGTCTGAAATAATGATATCTGAAATAAATTCTTTATATCAATATATAGAAAATCAATTATTGAGCTCAAAATTGATATTTTGCTATCAAATATTTTATTTTTGTTATCAAGAATTGAATTTTTAGTAGGGTGAAAACGACAGTTCTACTGCACTTTGTGACGTCATACTGTCTGGAAGTGACGTCATCATGTCTGGAAGTGACGTCATAGCGTCTGGACCGGAAGTGCTGTCTGGACCGGAAGTGAGGTGATAGGCGTCGTCATGGCAACGTATTGTTGTGATGGCAACGAAGCATGGTTAACGTGACGTCATAGGCGAAGCCATAGGCGTAGCCATAGGCGTAGCCATAACCCTGATAACAAAGTGAGGACACCCCCCAGGCGGCAGTCCTGACGGACCCCCCCCCCCCTAGGACATACTGTGTACCGACCCCCCCCCCAGGCGGCAGTCCTGACGGACCCCCCCCCCCTAGGACATACTGTGTACCGACCCCCCCCTAGGACATACTGTGTACCGACCCCCCCCCCCCAGCACATACTGTGTACCGACCCCCCCCCCCCCAGGAGAGCAAAAATTGTGCTGAATCAGCATGATGAAATCGTCGATTCAGCATGATAAAATAGTATATAAGTGTAGTGACTCGAGGCTCAGACATCGTCAGACATCGTCAGACATCGTCAGACATCGTCAGACACATCATGGACAACACATCAGCTACTAAGAAAGTGACCATACAATGCTACAAGTGCTGCGTGAGGTTGGAATATGAAGGACAGTCACACAACTGCCCGGTGCACCACAACGCACCACGGCATTACTGCTGTAAAACCTGCGGTGGATTGCTCTGGTACAAGTTTACTGCAAGATTGCCAGGACCGGAGCCATGCACGGACTGCTGGTGGTGCGGTGCGACGCTGAAAAACTTTGGCTATTACAACTTTCATCCGTTCAAGTGCTCGAGAAGGCCTTTCTCCATGGAGCAGTTTTACAGATACCAGTGTGATTGTGGAAATCCTACTTGCTGGTGAAGAAGTACTAACATCTTTCGGCCCTTTTAAGGGCCATCCTATATTATGAAATGAAGCAAAAACATGTCTGTCTGTGTGTGTGTGTGTGAGAGAGAATACATTTTATCACATTTCAGGTCTAGTTGGCGGATGAATACCATTTGGCAGACCATTTAACTTCACCGTCAGATGTCTCTGCTGTGCAGCTGTACAACTCCACAACTTTAAGTGAAACATTCATATACACAAGTAAAATTCTGCTGAGTCAGCAATTTTAACATTTTTGAGCAAGTTTGAAAAGTTACACACCATATTTTGATTACATGGAAGTAGCATAAAAGCATGAGTGAAACATGTCAACTAGTCAACTAGTGATACATTCTGCTGAGTTAACACACCATTGAAGTGTAGAAAGAGGGGTTCTACCGCAGTCAATCATCGTGACGTCATCAATCACGTGATCAATTAAGCCAATTAAGTCAATTAAGTCAATTAAGCCCGCTGTGACCTGTCAATCATTGTGACGCTATAATGACGTCATCATGCCTGGAAGTGACATCATCATGTCTGGACCGGAAGTGACGTCATCATGTCTGTTTGTATCTGCTTGAGTTTTTGGATGGAGCGCGCGCGTGTTGGGATGACTTGATGATGAAGGGTAAACGTCAAAGTAGATTGTGCGTAAACGTCATTTTGTTTTCTTAATTTGAAATAACGGACTTCCGTTGAAGTGTGGAACTTATATTTGTAACATGTCGTCATTTTAACTGTGTAAAAAGTTGAAAAAATGGGATAACTTTCGTTATAGTTGACCGATTTGAATGAAAATTTCACTGTTTGATTTAGTTTTATATCTAGTTTTGTTATAAAGTGGTCACAGGCTATTTACACCGGTGGCTGTATGCATTTTTGTAACATGCCGCCATTTTAACTTTGTAAAAAGGGAAAAATTGAGATAACTTCCGTTATACTTGGTCGATTTACATGAAAATTTCACTGTTTGATTCAGTTTTATGTAACGTTTTAACATTAAGTGGTTATAGGCTATTTACACCGATGGCTGTATGCATAATGTGACATGCCGCCATTTTAACTTTGTAAAAAGTGAAAAAATGAGATAACTTTCGCTATAGTTGGTCGATTTGCATGAAACTTTCACTGTTTGGTTCAGTTTTATATCTAGTTTTTGTTATAATGTAGTCATGGGCTATTTGCGCAGCTGGCTGTATGCATAATTTGACATTCGCCATTTTAACTTTTTAAAAAGTGGAAAAGTGTAATAACTTTCGTTATGGTTAACCGTTTGAATGAAAATTTCACCATTGAATTCAGTTTGACGTCTTAGTTTACAGTAGTTTGCATAGGTGGGTTGTTGGATGGCGCGCGCCCAGCATTCAAACATGTGTTTGAATTATTTTTACGTCAAACTATTGTTCAACAAGTTGTTTAGCAACTGTCCAACAATTGTTCAACAAGCTGATGTTCAACATGTTGTTAAACATGTTCAACATGTTCAACATGTTCAACAACATGTTCAACAAGTTGAACATGTTCAACATGTTCAACATGTTCAACAACATGCTCAACAACATGCTCAACATGTTCAACATGTTCAACAACATGTTCAACATGTTGTTGCACAAGTTGAACATGTTCAACATGTTCAACATGTTGAATATGTTCAACTTGTTCAACAACATGCTGTTTAACAAGTTGTTCAACAAGTTGTAGTTCAAGCAAAGAAAAAACAAGACATATGTTGAATAGGTTTATTAATACATTTAAATACACTTAAATACACTAAAATACATTTAAATATATACAGCTTAAATCTATAACAATATTATAACATTTATTGATTTACAAAGTCTTTATTATAATGTTTAGTCAAATAAGTCTATTTTTCTTCATCTGCTTCACTCTGTTCACTGGAATCCATATCACTTTCTTCGTCACTGCTTTCATCTTCCTCCTCCTCATCTAGAAGCTCTTCAAAGAATGCATCGTTTCTTCTTATAGCCGCCTTTAGTGCCTTTGAATACTCGTAATGTTTTTCATCAACAAAGTAATTGAAGTCTTCTAAAATGGTTTCATAATGTTCGTTTTGTTGTAGACGTTGGGCATATTTGAATAGTCTCATAAACAGTTGTTTAAGTCGACGCTTATAAATGGGTCGAAAGTCATCACTTGCTATTTCACGCGCATCTTCAAGCCCTTGTTCTTCATATTCTGAAACCTTTTCTTGAAATTTCTTATCATATTCATCGTAGACTTCTTGAACCATCTCATACCAAACAGAGTCTGTTTCTGACTCACTTTCAGAGTCTGTTTCTGACTCAATTTCAGAGCTGCCGTCATCATCACCCTCAACACAATGTTCCATATGTTTGAACAAAGCTTCTTGACTGTTGTATAACGCACCACATTCTGTACAAGCATGTGCATTCTTTTCAGTCATGTTGACGCTTTGACTTTCGATAGAAGACTCATCTAAAGTTTCAGTGAAAGGTAGTTTTACAGGGTTTTCCATATCCGATTCTTCATCCAATTCTGACGTGTGAGCATTCTTTAAGTGCCTTTTAAGACTTTGTGGCCAATTGTAAGATTTCAAACAAATGTTGCATTTATACATCCTTTCGGTTCAACATGCACTTTTCAAATGATGAAAAAGCCTTTAAACATAGCCTTATATACAACTTGTTGAACAACATGTTCAACAACATGTTCAACATGTTGAACATGTTCAACATGCTTAACATGTTCAACATGTTGAACATGTTCAACTTGTTCAACAACATGTTGAACATGTTGAACATGTTCAACTTGTTGGACATGTTGTTGAACATGTTGTTCAACAAGTTGTATATAAGGCTATGTTTAAAGGCTTTTTCATCATTTGAAAAGTGCATGTTGAACCGAAAGGATGTATAAATGCAACATTTGTTTGAAATCTTACAATTGGCCACAAAGTCTTAAAAGGCACTTAAAGAATGCTCACACGTCAGAATTGGATGAAGAATCGGATATGGAAAACCCTGTAAAACTACCTTTCACTGAAACTTTAGATGAGTCTTCTATGGAAAGTCAAAGCGTCAACATGACTGAAAAGAATGCACATGCTTGTACAGAATGTGGTGCGTTATACAACAGTCAAGAAGCTTTGTTCAAACATATGGAACATTGTGTTGAGGGTGATGATGACGGCAGCTCTGAAATTGAGTCAGAAACAGACTCTGAAAGTGAGTCAGAAACAGACTCTGTTTGGTATGAGATGGTTCAAGAAGTCTACGATGAATATGATAAGAAATTTCAAGAAAAGGTTTCAGAATATGAAGAACAAGGGCTTGAAGATGCGCGTGAAATAGCAAGTGATGACTTTCGACCCATTTATAAGCGTCGACTTAAACAACTGTTTATGAGACTATTCAAATATGCCCAACGTCTACAACAAAACAAACATTATGAAACCATTTTAGAAGACTTCAATTACTTTGTTGATGAAAAACATTACGAGTATTCAAAGGCACTAAAGGCGGCTATAAGAAGAAACGATGCATTCTTTGAAGAGCTTCTAGATGAGGAGGAGGAAGATGAAAGCAGTGACGAAGAAAGTGATATGGATTCCAGTGAACAGAGTGAAGCAGATGAAGAAAAATAGACTTATTTGACTAAACATTATAATAAAGACTTTGTAAATCAATAAATGTTATAATATTGTTATAGATTTAAGCTGTATATATTTAAATGTATTTAAGTGTATTTAAGTGTATTTAAATGTATTAATAAACCTATTCAACATATGTCTTGTTTTTTCTTTGCTTGAACTACAACTTGTTGAACAACTTGTTAAACAGCATGTTGTTGAACAAGTTGAACATATTCAACATGTTGAACATGTTGAACATGTTCAACTTGTGCAACAACATGTTGAACATGTTGTTGAACATGTTGAGCATGTTGTTGAGCATGTTGTTGAACATGTTGAACATGTTGAACATGTTCAACTTGTTGAACATGTTGTTGAACATGTTGAACATGTTGAACATGTTTAACAACATGTTGAACATCAGCTTGTTGAACAATTGTTGGACAGTTGCTAAACAACTTGTTGAACAATAGTTTGACGTAAAAATAATTCAAACACATGTTTGAATGCTGGGCGCGCGCCATCCAACAACCCACCTATGCAAACTACTGTAAACTAAGACGTCAAACTGAATTCAATGGTGAAATTTTCATTCAAACGGTTAACCATAACGAAAGTTATTACACTTTTCCACTTTTTAAAAAGTTAAAATGGCGAATGTCAAATTATGCATACAGCCAGCTGCGCAAATAGCCCATGACTACATTATAACAAAAACTAGATATAAAACTGAACCAAACAGTGAAAGTTTCATGCAAATCGACCAACTATAGCGAAAGTTATCTCATTTTTTCACTTTTTACAAAGTTAAAATGGCGGCATGTCACATTATGCATACAGCCATCGGTGTAAATAGCCTATAACCACTTAATGTTAAAATGTTACATAAAACTGAATCAAACAGTGAAATTTTCATGTAAATCGACCAAGTATAACGGAAGTTATCTCAATTTTTCCCTTTTTACAAAGTTAAAATGGCGGCATGTTACAAAAATGCATACAGCCACCGGTGTAAATAGCCTGTGACCACTTTATAACAAAACTAGATATAAAACTAAATCAAACAGTGAAATTTTCATTCAAATCGGTCAACTATAACGAAAGTTATCCCATTTTTTCAACTTTTTACACAGTTAAAATGACGACATGTTACAAATATAAGTTCCACACTTCAACGGAAGTCCGTTATTTCAAATTAAGAAAACAAAATGACGTTTACGCACAATCTACTTTGACGTTTACCCTTCATCATCAAGTCATCCCAACACGCGCGCGCTCCATCCAAAAACTCAAGCAGATACAAACAGACATGATGACGTCACTTCCGGTCCAGACATGATGATGTCACTTCCAGGCATGATGACGTCATTATGGCGTCACAATGATTGACAGGTCACAGCGGGCTTAATTGACTTAATTGACTTAATTGGCTTAATTGATCACGTGATTGATGACGTCACGATGATTGACTGCGGTAGAACCCCTCTTTCTACACTTCAATGGTGTGTTAACTCAGCAGAATGTATCACTAGTTGACTAGTTGACATGTTTCACTCATGCTTTTATGCTACTTCCATGTAATCAAAATATGGTGTGTAACTTTTCAAACTTGCTCAAAAATGTTAAAATTGCTGACCCAGCAGAATTTTACTTGTGTATATGAATGTTTCACTTAAAGTTGTGGAGTTGTACAGCTGCACAGCAGAGACATCTGACGGTGAAGTTAAATGGTCTGCCAAATGGTATTCATCCGCCAACTAGACCTGAAATGTGATAAAATGTATTCTCTCTCACACACACACACACAGACAGACATGTTTTTGCTTCATTTCATAATATAGGATGGCCCTTAAAAGGGCCGAAAGATGTTAGTACTTCTTCACCAGCAAGTAGGATTTCCACAATCACACTGGTATCTGTAAAACTGCTCCATGGAGAAAGGCCTTCTCGAGCACTTGAACGGATGAAAGTTGTAATAGCCAAAGTTTTTCAGCGTCGCACCGCACCACCAGCAGTCCGTGCATGGCTCCGGTCCTGGCAATCTTGCAGTAAACTTGTACCAGAGCAATCCACCGCAGGTTTTACAGCAGTAATGCCGTGGTGCGTTGTGGTGCACCGGGCAGTTGTGTGACTGTCCTTCATATTCCAACCTCACGCAGCACTTGTAGCATTGTATGGTCACTTTCTTAGTAGCTGATGTGTTGTCCATGATGTGTCTGACGATGTCTGACGATGTCTGACGATGTCTGAGCCTCGAGTCACTACACTTATATACTATTTTATCATGCTGAATCGACGATTTCATCATGCTGATTCAGCACAATTTTTGCTCTCCTGGGGGGGGGGGGGGTCGGTACACAGTATGTGCTGGGGGGGGGGGGGTCGGTACACAGTATGTCCTAGGGGGGGGTCGGTACACAGTATGTCCTAGGGGGGGGGGGGGTCCGTCAGGACTGCCGCCTGGGGGGGGGGGGGGGGGTCGGTACACAGTATGTCCTAGGGGGGGTCCGTCAGGACTGCCGCCTGGGGGGCGGGTCCTCACTTTGTTATCAGGGTTATGGCTAAGCCTATGGCTTCGCCTATGACGTCACGTTAACCATGCTTCGTTGCCATCACAACAATACGTTGCCATGACGACGCCTATCACCTCACTTCCGGTCCAGACAGCACTTCCGGTCCAGACGCTATGACGTCACTTCCAGACATGATGACGTCACTTCCAGACAGTATGACGTCACAAAGTGCAGTAGAACTGTCGTTTCTACCCTACTATTTTTGATCTCAAAAAATCAATTTAAGATGTCATTAAATCATTTTTGATATCAATGAATATTTCTTGATATCTCTAAATATTTCTTGATATCAAAAATTATTTTTTGAGATCAAGAATACATTTAGAGAGATCAAAAATACAATTACAGATAGCAAAAATGAATTCTTGAGATCAACATAGGGATTTTTTTAGATCAAAAATTAATTCTTGATATCAAAAAATTAATTGATTTGATGCCGAGTTCATTTAATCTTAATTTTACAGTTTTTTTGAAATAATAAATTGCCGACTTTTGTAATCTCCTGAATCTGGTCACAAATTTTTTACATTTATTTCCAATGAGGTATTATAGTAAACAAGTTTGCATGTCAGTGGCTCTCTTCTTTCTTCATAATAACACATAAATCAAACAGCACATGGAGTATGATCAGCTTAGCATGTCTCAACCCCCTCCCCCAACCCCCCCCCCCCCCCCCCCCACCGCACGACGCGTGCCAGCCTCATTCATCAACAGCAAGTCGTATCAAATTGAGAGGCAGAGACCAAAATGAAACAAACGTGCGTTCATTTACGTCTTGTAGAGGACAAGCAGGGCACGGAACTTCCCAATTCATAACAAGCTTCGTGAATAACCCATATAAAGCTCAATCACTGTACAACTGTCCGCTTGTCAAATCGACGCAAAGATTAATAGCTGAATAATGAACATAAAAATTCACGCCAATTCATCAAGAAGACATTGGATCCTGACAGCACTATGGATCAAGGATGGATGTTAAGACGGATCAACAACCGCGCCTTTAGCTGCTGCCTTAACCCCCGCCCCCCTCCCCCCACCCCAACTCCCACTGCAGTACCCCAGGAAGGAACCGGAATCCCGCGACCTATCAGATTAAGTCTAATGGGCCGACCATGATAAGAACAACCGCAGATGGAAAAAGTGACGTTGTGAAGATTGGAGCTAGGAGAGAACGGGGGGGTGGGGGGGGGGTGGGAGAGTGAGAGAGTTGAAACGTTTCTAAATGTCAAAATCGTAAATAAACATGGCAGATCTACTAAAAGACACCCTGACCAGCTGTATGGGGTTAGCATGAAACGCCATTCACCAGACGCCACAACGTTGCATGGCGGGAACTCTTGGGTGGGAAGAGGCGGGTGTAGTGTGTGCCGACCGTGAATCGGTTTCGTTTCCTGTAAGAACCTGACGTCGCTGTATGGCGACCATGGTCACATGCTTGCTACGTTGCCAATGACGACCATGGTCACATGCTTGCTACGTTGCAAATGGTGACCATGGTCACATGCTTGCTACGATGCCAATGACGGCCATGGTCACATGCTTGCTACGATGCCAGTAGTGACCATGGTCACATGCTTGCTACGTTGCCAATGGCGACCATGGTCACATGCTTGCTACGATGCCAATGACGGCCATGGTCACATGCTTGCTACGATGCCAGTGGTGGCCATGGTCACATGCTTGCTACGTTGCCAATGGCGACCATGGTCACATGCTTGCTACGATGCCAATGGCGACCATGGTCACATGCTTGCTACGATGCCAATGGCGACCATGGTCACATGCTTGCTACGATGCCAATGGCGACCATGTTCACATGCTTGCTACGATGCCAATGGCGACCATGGTCACATGCTTGCTACGTTGCCAATGGCGACCATGGTCAAATGCTTGCTACGTTGCCAACGGTGACCATGGTCACATGCTTGCTACGATGCCGGTGGTGGTCACGGTCACATGCTTGCTACGCAACCAATAGCGAACATGGTCACATGCTTGCTTCGTTGTCCACTGACGACCACGGTCACATGCATGCTACGATGCCAATGATCGCCATGGTCACATCTTGCTACGTTGCCAATGATGGTCATGATCACATACTTGCTTCGTTGCAACGCTATTTAAGGACGTAATTTTAGTGGGCGTCAAAAGACATCTCGTTCAATTGTCTGGCCTTACTAATCCGGCGCCGGTTTTAGGCCTCTCTCACGACCAAGCTCCTGTATTTACGGCACGGTTATGGCTAGAACGACCAAATATGGCAGAGACATAATGTAGCATGTCCAGTTAGTCCAGCTCAATTTTTTAATGAATTAATTAAAATTTTTTACGAAAAAAAATGGACATTGAAATTTTGCCATTGAGCTTATTTACGGCCTGTTGGGCCTAAAGGACGTTATGTAAGAGGTACCTCGTGACCTTTATCTCTTCGGTCAAGTTGACCATTATCTCAAAAGCCATTAGAGATTTTGAGTTTATTTTCGACCCTTTGGGCCTAAAAGACGTCACTGTAAGCGGTGCCTCGTTCAAGATCATTTCTGAATTTTATGAGTTCAGAATCGTATTTTTTGTGGCCCCAAGCGTAATTTTAGCTACTTAGAAGCGAAAACGGTCTAGTTTAAAGTCACATTTTCTGCAACATTAACTTCTACCGCCAAAACACTGGGGATTGATTTCCCGATGTTTTCCGTGCGCTTTGACTGAAAGGAAAGACATTCCATAAAGACGTAGCACATCCGACAGACAAGGTGAAAGGCTTCCGCTGTGAACACAACCTGCAATGTTTTCTTGCATTTTTTCAGCACATTCAAACAAAGAAAAGAGTGCATTGAGCATTTTCACAATTTTACTTTGGATAATAATAATCTTTGCTGATGTCACATCAGGTATGTCTTAATGACTTGCTACGTTTTAACATTTGATATTGATTTGATATGCATCTTTTATTTTATATTAATTTGATACATATCTTTTACATGATATTTCGTTTTACTTCTTTTATTCAATATTTCCTTTACTTGACATGTATTCTTCTTCTTATTCTTTTTTCATTTGGCACCTTAATTGAAAAAAAAAGTGTTTAAAAAATTAAAACAATCATTCAGTGTCGAAAACTTTTGTGGAGTTGTACGTCATATGACGCAAATTTTACTCGGTGTGAAAGCGCTCGTTTCTTTTCTGTCCAGGACACAACTGGGATGTGTGGTTCTGTGGCATCCGGACTGGACGTACATGGTTCTGGAACTGTGGCCCTCAAAATGGAACCGGTAAATTTTTGTTTAAATTACGTAGATAATCGACAATATCACGTGATTTTATGTCCTATTCTTTCTTTCCTTCTCTTTTTCTTCTTTCTTTTTTCCTTTTTTTTTATCTTTTCAATTAAACTAAAGTAAAAAATAAAATTTTATATGAATGTAAAAGAAAATATAAAAAAGACAAAATGGCAACAATAAACAAAATATATAAATAATAAAAAAATCCTTCAAATATTAGTTCTTGTCCTCATGTTAACTGATCTGTTTTAATTTATTTGGATTTGTCTTTAAATTTGAAGAAATTTCCAGCACAAGTATGGGATGGGGCACAGATGGCGCTGTTGGTGTTGCGATGACACCGGAAGTGACGCAAGGACTGATCCTGTCACATGCCCATGGCTTTGTTTACAAAGGCATACCGATAGACACCAAACTTTACATGTTCATGTGTGAAATAGGTATGTTATTTATATAATTACAGAACTGATCAAGCACTGAAATATTTGGAAACTGAAAACATTACAAATATTTTTTTATAATTAAACGTAGCGATGACGTGTGTAATTTTGCTTTGATATAATAATGCCATATTGTTGTAGGCAAGTGTAGAATTTAAATAATATAAAAATAAACATAGTTCTATAAAACACTGGTGTTACATACCTTTCGCAGGAGTGTTGCACACCTTTTTCTGGAGTGGGTCAGTTCCGTAAATTTTATCCCCGGGGAATCGGCACCCACGAGACTGATATAATGAAATTATGACGTTAGTTTGAGACTTGCTTGAAGCAACCACACCCCCCCCCCCACACACACACACAAACACCTCTCAGGAGGTCCTCCGCAGTTTGTGGGAGGGCTGCGTATATGCGATATGCGCCAGATAATACCCGTCAATGAGTGACGCCACAAGTGTTGACGTAAGATGACGTTAAAGTGAATGAATGACTTGGCAAAGTTTGCGTTTTAAGAAAGAGGGGGAGGGGGTAGAGAGAGAGAGAGAGAGAGAGAGAGAGAGAGAGAGAGAGAGAGAGAGAGAGGGGGGGTAGAGAGAGAGAGAGAGAGAGAGAGAGAGAGAGAGAAAGAGAGAGAGACAGAGAGTGAGAAGGAGGGAGGGAGGGAGGGAGGGAGGGAGGGAGAGTGTTTGGGGAGGGAGAGTGTGTGGGGAGGGAGGGACAGAGTATGGGGGTAGGAGGGAGAGAGACAACCACAGACAGAGAGAGGGAGAGAGAAAGAGACAGACAGACAGACAGACAGAGAGGAAAGTGACTAAAAATATATAATGCCTAATAATGTCTACTTCCTATGTATCATCCAGACAGTTGGCTTAACTGAATGACTCCCAGACATCACATTTCAGCTGTACCAACAACATTGCCTAGCGCAACAGCTCCACTTTGCCCAAACGGGTGGGGGCCGGTCTATTACGGGGCACCCTCATGCCACCGTCTGCAGGGCTTCACTGACGCCACGTGGGCAGACGCCTCCAGACGCTGTGAGGCCACGGTATTCAGAGAGCAGGTGGGCTACCTCAGTGTTATAGAAACGGAGCAAGAATACCGGGGTGTCAAAGCCTGGCTGCTTTCCACAGGCAAGTTGATTGATACACACCAGAAAAACGGCTTCCTATTCACTTGCTAAGCTGACCTGATGTGGGGTGTTTACGTTCTCAAAAGGATGGATTTTTCTTTCGCATTACCATCTATTGATTGAGCAAATGTTTGGCTGGACAGTGGCTAAAATACTAATTACGTTTTATTCTCTCTAAAAATATAGCTTACTAGCTTAATAAATCGTTTATATAACATAAAGCTTTATGCCACTTTCTTGAGACTGCCGTCAGATTCCATAACATACTTCTTTACTTTTAACTTCTACCCCCGGTCGAATTGGGTCATTTCTTTTATTTTTTTATTTATCTTTTTTTATTCGCGAGAGCCACAGAGGTTCTGATATTACAAAGAACAGTTGACACACTTTTTAAAATGTTGTATGACTGATCTTTTTATGTTTTTTTTTCATTCACACAGCTCCCCCCGTAACAACTCCAGTGGCACCTACAACAGCTCCCCCCGTAACAACTCCAGTGGCACCTACAACAGCTCCCCCCGTAACAACTCCAGTGGCACCTACAACTGTTTCGCCCATGGCCATGACAAACACAAAGACGGACACCTCCGAGACATCTACCTCACCTGCCATTCCAACAACTACGCGAGTGCCCTCCACCGTACATATTACTGAAGTCCATTCTACAGGAGTGAGGGACATGTCTTCGCCGATGGAAGAGGTACTCTCGACCGCAAAAGTACTATCAACAGAAGTATCACCTTCCACTGATGTGCTCTCTGCAAGGGGAATATCCACAGCTGTAGCAAAACAAGTACTAACAACCTCAGAAGTGTTCCAAGCTGCGCAAGTACTCACAACGGCGCAAATGCTCCCAGCAGCAGAAGTGCTCCCAGCAACAGAAATGCTCTCAACATCAGAAGGGCTCTCAACAGCAGAAGTGCTCTCAACAGCAGAAGTGCTTCCAGCAACAGAAATGCTCTCAACAACAGAAGTTCTTTCATCAGCAGAAGTGCTCCCAGCAACAGAAATGCTCTCAACATCAGAAGGGCTCTCAACAGCAGAAGTGCTCTCAACAGCAGAAGTGCTTCCAGCAACAGAAATGCTCTCAACAACAGAAGTTCTTTCATCAGCAGAAGTGCTCCCAGCAACAGAAATGCTCTCAACATCAGAAGGGCTCTCAACAGCAGAAGTGCTCCCAGCAGCAGAAGTGCTCTCAACAGCAGAAGTGCTCTCAACAGCAGAAGTGCTTCCAGCAACAGAAATGCTCTCAACAACAGAAGTTCTTTCATCAGCAGAAGTGCTCCCAGCAACAGAAATGCTCTCAACATCAGAAGGGCTCTCAACAGCAGAAGTGCTCTCAACAGCAGAAGTGCTTCCAGCAACAGAAATGCTCTCAACAACAGAAGTTCTTTCATCAGCAGAAGTGCTCCCAGCAACAGAAATGCTCTCAACATCAGAAGGGCTCTCAACAGCAGAAGTGCTCCCAGCAGCAGAAGTGCTCTCAACAGCAGAAGTGCTCCCAGCAGCAGAAGTGCTCTCAACAGCAGAAGTGCTCCCAGCAGCAGAAGTGCTCTCAACAGCAGAAGGGCTCCCAGCAGCAGAAGTGCTCTCAACAGCAGAAGTGCTCTCAACAGCAGAAGTGCTCCCAGCAGCAGAAGTGCTCTCAACAGCAGAAGGGCTCCCAGCAGCAGAAGTGCTCTCAACATCAAAAGGGCTCTCAGTAGCAGAATTGCTCTCAACGACATCTCTAAACAGCGAACCAACATCCGAACACGTAATTTCTTCCGCCCAATCGAAGATACTCACGAATTATTGGAACGCATCCACAGAAGGAACAAGAACGACCGAACAGAGTGATATGTCAACCCCACAGAACAGTCATATGTCAACCCCACAGAACAGTCATATGTCAACCCCACAGAACAGTCATATGTCAACCCCACAGAACAGTGATCTAAACTCCACACAATCCACAGAGCTGGCTCCACAACACAGAACAGTTACCGAGGCCCCAAATTCCAGCGCTTTCCCAAAAAATTTCATTCCAAAGAAAACACGCCTTGATCCGGATCAACGGCCGTTTGCAATCGCGGCCGGAACTGTGGCCATAATACTGATGATTTGTTTTTTGATATTTGTCTGCTTACTCGATTATTCTACATACATCAAACACTTCAGATTTTTCAGATCGAATGTCAAGAGCTTGTTCAAATTTGTAGTTCGGAAGAAAATGAAGAAAAATCGAGATGTTTACACGGCCTAAATACCGCATATTATGGGTCCACATGAGTGCCATCTGGGTACTGTAATAGGAGTGCTACGAGTGCTGTTGCCCCGGGGGAGAAGGGGGGTAAGCGGGGGAAGGGGGGACGCACGTACCAACTACTTACCATGCGTGTCCATGACTGTTTGAAACGATCCCTAAACGCGGAATGCTGATTTTCAAATAAAACCCCCCTTTTTAACCAAATGCGGAGAAAAAATCCTAAATAACCCCGCTTTTTTTAGGGAAACATGGAGTACTTAATGAAAATTACCCCTCTTTTTTTACGAAATTGGCATTCAGCGCGGTCCGCGTCTGGTCTCATAATTACCCCCTTTCTCTGCGTTTGTTTGTTTTTTGTTTTTTTTGGACACGCATAGTAACTCATTTACCCCTAACATCCGGCAGCATTCTGGGTATCCTGCTGATGATACCGTTGTTGTCCAACAGCCAACCTCTATGGCGGTACGGTCTGTAGTGTATAATATCTTTTTACTTCGCAGACCCACTGGGGATTCCGCGAAACTCATAAAATACCCTCTGTGGTTATACATAACAGATAACCTCCTCAGAAGTCAGCTGCTTTATACAACAACGTATACACAACAGATAGAACTGCTCAGAGGTTAGCTGTTTTATAATAACGACACTAGTACCACATTGTGAGTGCTACATTTTGAGAACTGCAGAAAGCTTGGTGTAAATAAAATACATTTATAATATAACTGATGCAATTGATATTATTCATGGAAAACAGACAGAATTAATATATGTGAGTTCAATGGGACTAAAATCTGACCACTTTACTCCAAAAATTCAAAACCAACAAAAGTTTCTGCTGTATAGGGAGACAAAACGAACTCTTCGAATAGACAAAGAGATTATTGACGTAATAATTGTCCTTGACCTTTAATTGATGTCAGTCGAAAAAGAAGTTTGAAACTCCATTTTCTTTACGCTAAACTATACTGGCGTCAAACTTTCTGATTGGCCTAATTTATAACCTTGACTTTTTGAATGATTTAATGTATTTATGTTATTAAATATATCTCTATACTTGTGGCCACTTTTATTTCAGAATTTTTACTTCAGTCCTTTACGGGATGATGCGAACTCTACTTCAAATATCATTTGCAATTTATTCAGTCACATCTGGATTTCAAAAGCGATGACTAAAATTTATTAAATATATCATCGATTAAAAATCCTCCATATAAAAATCATTGAGACTCATCAAAAACTGAAATAAAAGAGAGACATAATACGCAAATATGCAAACACATGCTCAAATGTTTATTTGAATAAAAAGAATTCCGACATGAGATCGGGGTCGTGGCACACGGTTGTTTTCATTCATAAGTGGTCCAGCAAAATAAAAAAAAAAAAACGAAGCGTTTTCTCTTTAGTTTTAAAGTAATACTTTTTACTCAGAGCGGATAAATAAATATAAGAACAATATACTAGACTTGGTTTTCAAACTAATAAAATACCAAAACGTTTCGGTGGTACTAATTTCACTTGCTTGTTTTACTATGACAATCCTTGAATGAAGGATTGAAAAAATAGTGTGTTGCACTGTTTGTCACCGGATTTGGCAAATTGTGTTATTTAATTTCGCATAAATACTACCCGCTTCTACATTTTTACCCAATGATCTCGGAGTATTTTTATGAAGATAAGACAGTAATACTGCAATATCACAGCGCCTTCTATGTTAAATCAGCGATAAAAAGCGCTGTAGTACAGCCTTTTTTCCGCCATATGACGATAAAAAAATGACGCCGACGTTGCAGTGACATCAACGCGAGATCAGACATGAGACGGCGTATGTTTCTGCGCATGCCCTGTTCTTTTCCATATCCTTTTATGAGTACACATGCACTTTAACTTTTATCCTTTTCCGTCCTGCAGCCAGATCAAAGATATTGCAGTTTTTGCGCATGTGCATCCACAAGAGACATCGCCGCACTTGCCACAAAACACTGCCAACAGTTCGGGCACAATCACACCTCATTTAAAAGTACCTAAAATAAAAAAATTAGACACATCTGTTTTCAAAAGACAATAACCAATAGAACTTTTCATAAACGGCGTTATTGTTTGCTGTCGGAGTGGTGTGAGATATCGAAAGTCTCCTTCTTATGCGATTCGTCGGCCGAGTCGGAGATTTCCGGATGTGACGTAGCTAGTTTGGACTGTCCTCTCAGGTGCATCAGAGAGCGCAGGTGGTCAAGCATGGATAACGAGTCCGGGCAGGAAGTGGACAGCTCACTCTGCTTCTTCAAATTGCCAAATTCTCTGGGTTTTTCAAACGAAAACGGATGAAAACAAAAGCCGCCTTTGTGTTCTTTGATCTCGGTGTCATCCTTGTACAGCTTCCCTGTCTTGGCCTGAAATAAACGTGTAAATTAAATATCAAAACACCGTGATATCAAATTTGAAGTAAAGTTTCCAACCCCATTTTTCTAAAAAAAAAACAAAACAAAAAACTTTACGTTATTAACAAAACCAAGGAATATTCGAAGTTGGTTAGATATAGGATAGACGCTGCGACCCAGCATTCAATCGACATTAAGATTTGGTTGTATATGAAAGTTGAAACAACGCCTTTCATGTGACGTTGTAGAGAGGTCATAAAAGGGCGCATTATAAACGCGAGCAAAGCGGCATTCTTGACACACCATGACGCCCACCCCGTTGGATAGTTTCGACGCCTATTCCACGTAAAGACGTGTTAGAAAGTGACAGTTTGATCAAACTAAACATCGATATCTATGTCTATATGTATTATAAACACTTGCAATTGGTCGACCGACGTCGTGACCTGAAACAGACGACTAATATATGTGGCATTGTTTACTGGGAACACAACAACTGCATTTGTTGTTACATTTGTTTGTTTTTTGCTTTGCTCTGTTTTGTTTTCTTTTTGTCCTTTTTTGTTATTGTTTTTTGTTGTTTTTTTTTTTTTGGTGTTTTTTTAGCCATTTTTATTTTTTACTACGATCCCAACTTAATCATCTTAAAAAGACACAACCTTCGCGCTGAAAAACATTTGAGTCGTGTAAAGAAGAAGAAGAAGAAGAAGAAGTTGTAAGAAAGACCTTAACTGAAGAAAAAGAATCAGGATTCAAAGATGTGTATCAGAGAAGCGAATACGCATTGAGGTCGTTCGCAGGTTGGGAGAGAAGGGACCCCAAGAGTGAACAAGTAGGTCAGTGAAACTGACTATGTCCCCCGCCGGCGTACAATCCCAGTATTTGATTTTGTTAGGTTGGACTACAACCCTTCGTATCATATTCGTGAATTTTAAAATTCAAGCTGGGCCAATGTTCTTGGGCCAACATGGCTCATTTACAATACCAATTCTTGTTACCACCCATACTACCTATGTGTATAACATTTTGCCAATTGTTTCCAAAAATGTAGGCTTGAGTGTGTTAGCAAACTCATTCCAGTATGTAAGGATTGTGAAAATTTCTGAAGTTCAGCTGGGCCAATGTCCTTGGGCCGACAGGGCTCATTTACAATACTGACCTTTGTTGGTTCCAATACTTCCTATATCTATAAGATTTCAACAATCGAATCAGAAATGTAGGCTTGAGTGTGTTAACAAACTCATTCGACTGAGTAAGGATTGGGAAAATTTGTGAAGTTCAGCTGGGCCAATGTCCTTGGGCCGACATGGCTCATTTACAATACCGATCCTTGCTCGTTCCATTACTATCCATATATACAATATCTTTACAATCGGTGGAAAAATGTAGGCTTGAGTGTGTTAACAAACTCATTCGACTGAGTAAAGATTGGGAAAATTTGTGAAGTTCAGCTGGGCCAATGTCCTTGGGCCGACATGGCTCATTTACAATACCGATCCTTGCTCGTTCCATTACTATCCATATATACAATATCTTTACAATCGGTGGAAAAATGTAGGCTTGAGTGTGTTAACAAACTCATTCGACTGAGTAAAGATTGGGAAAATTTGTGAAGTTCAGCTGGGCCAATGTCCTTGGGCCGACATGGCTCATTTACAATACCGATCCTTGCTCGTTCCATTACTATCCATATATACAATATCTTTACAATCGGTGGAAAAATGTAGGCTTGAGTGTGTTAACAAACTCATTCGACTGAGTAAAGATTGGGAAAATTTGTGAAGTTCAGCTGGGCCAATGTCCTTGGGCCGACATGGCTCATTTACAATACCGATCCTTGTTCGTTCCAGTACTACCCACATATACAATATCTTAACAATCGGTGGAAGAATGTAGGCTTGAGTGTGTTAACAAAAAAGTGTCGACAGACGGACAGACGGACAGACGGACGGACGGACGGACAGACGGACAGACAAACCCGAAAACTATAGTCCCCCGGCAGGGGACTAATAAGCAGTGGGTTCGTTCGCAGACTGGGAGAGGAGGGACGCTGGGAGTCTATCCTGCTTCGCATCTTTATTTTTTTTAACCTAATGACATAACTTCAACGAAAAAAAATTATCTTTACGGAGGGATATAGTTAATACCAATTGTTTCTAGGACTTGATTGGCGATTTGGAGACACTGGAAATTATCAGTCGAGAGCGTAGAAACAATCTGGCGTATTTCGAATGAACTGTAAAAAGGGGGGGGGGGTATAGGGAAGTGGTGTGTGGGTGTGGCAAAAGGTTCATACTTCAAATTAGTAAGAGGGTTTAAACTTGGAAATTTCGCCTCCCTTGTCATGTCACGTGACAAGCAGATTCCCAGGAGACAGACAGCCTAGATCCAGACTTCACTTGACACTTGACACTTAGCTCCCCAGCTTCACGCTGTGTTTTTTGTTTACGCTAGTGTTTTTTCTGTGTGCTTTCCTGTGCTGCCTGTTCTGTTTTCATTCATATTTAAAGTGGATATTTTTCTTAGTCTTACAATTGCAATTTCACTATCTATCAAAAATAAATATTAAAACATCACATAACGAAAAAAATGGCTACGGATAATCTTGCTACCAGCATCGACGGTGACCAGTCGGCAGCGGTTTCTGATCCACAACCGCCGTCATTGTTGGACACACTTTCAGCAATTGTACCAATGAATACCTTTTTTTGCATATTTTAACAGCAGAAAAGAGCGGTCCAGGAAAAAGTAAAAAATTGTTTCAAAACCCGCGGTGGGGGGGGGGGGGGCGCGTGGGGGAGCACTTGGTATCCTATGTGTTGCCATGCGCGTTCAAAATACCCGAAGACAGGCGGTTATGTTGAGGTCAGACGCGGTCCGTGCGGAGTAACAACTACTCCAAGTATTTTCATTCAGTACTCCGCGTTTCCCACAGAGGAGGGTTCTTTCCGAAGTGGGCACGCATGGTAACCAAATTGTATGTGAGTGCACCCTCTCCCAGCCCACGGGTTACGAGACCGGTAGCGATCAGTCGCACTTCTTTCTCTCTCTCTTTTTTTTATTTGATTTCACCTCTCAGCGGTCAACATTTGGGAAGGAAATGAGTATACGCTCCGTGAGTTGTATCGACTGAAAATGCCAAAAAAAAAAAAAAGAAAGAAAGAAATAAACTCTTACCTCTATCAACAACTGAACGTTCTCCATCTTGTAAAATATGCTAAAAATAGGATACTTCTTCCGTGCCGTATGCGTCTCACACGTGCACGAGTACTGCAAACTGCGATTGAATTAATCTATAATTCCTTTAGAAAAAAACTCGAATATAGTCTTTTTCAGTGAACTGGCTATATGAACACAGCAATCGTCAATGACAGTCTGCTGTCTTTGAAAAAAGAAGCTTTTTCGCATGAGGCTGCATTCACATGTCGTTGTATTTATCTGCGTTTGTTTTTGTTTTTTCACTGTGTGATATTATTAAATTGTCGTCTAGATATCTAAATAACTCCTTGACCGTATCGATAAATGTTTGTAAAAAAATTACCTTAGATTTTTGAAAAGAAGAATTACCAGTGAAAATAAAGCGTGTGAATGTGAGTACGATTCATAACCTTGTGTACTGGACGAAGGTAGTGATGTTTGTGTATTGAGAAGTGAAACGGCTGCACCCAGCAAGCAAATGTGCAGAAAACGGTTCCCTTGTGTTCGATGACCATGATCAATTCTATGAAGCTGCAGTTGGATTTTTCGGCTATTAAGTCACATGATGTAAAAGGTTCTGGAATTTTTATTTGAAAAAGAAGAAGAAATACTAAGAAGAGAACTTGCTAAATAAGCCTTACGGTCTGAAGCTGCGGGACTGCAGTTGTGGTTACCCGGATGAGAATGTAAACAAGGGCAAGCGCGGCGAGATAAAGGCTGCGAGGATGCGCGTGTTTTCACGTTCGCTGCAGTCTCGACTTTTTTTGTGCTAACCTGCACGTTTCCTTTATTGATCGAGGGCTCTAATTATAACAACATTAAGATAAACACATGGTGAGATGGTGATAAATGCATGCGCAAAATTTCGATATTATTCCATTGTGTTTTGCGTGTTTTCTCTGTCGTCGAATGCGTGCTGATTTATAATTCTAACTTATGACAGTTTCTGATTTGAAATTGAGTTATTTTTAGTCACACTTTCAGTTAATACGAAGGTTCTTGTTTTATGGTTTGGTTTGGAGAGTGATAAATTGTTATAAATACACACAACTATAACATATACACATAACAGTGCTATACATCTGAATTCACCCTCGGGGATGGATGGGGTGGTGTTGACTCACCAGCCGAGCAATCGTCAACATGTGTGCTAAAGTGGGCTGCAAGGGAGAAGAGAGAGTGAACCGAAAGACTGAACTGAAAGAGTGAACAGGAAGAGTGACTGGAAAGAGTGAACTGAAAGAGTGAACAGAGAGTGAACTGAGATAGTGAACTGAAAAATTGAACTGAAAGAGTGAACTTAAGATTTGACTGAGAAAGTGAATTTAGAATGCGAACTGAGAGAATTAACTTAGTGAAATGAAAAGTGAACTGAGAAAGTGAATTGAGAATGCGAACTGAGAGAGTGAACTGGGAGAATGGATTAAAAGAGTAATCTGAGAGAACGAAAACTTCTACAAATGAAAAGAATATTCCTCTAGACAACCTTGTCACTCATTGATTGTGACTGACGTTAAAATGCATAAACAAGATGTTTGTGACATCAGTTTGTTGGGGAGAGTGGGGGGGGGGGAGGGGGTGGAGGGGCATGGCTTATGACTGAAGGAAGGTGGCAAAATTGTACTGAAAAATAATGACTATCAATTAAATATGAATTACCTAATTATTGTATGTTGAAGCCTTTCACTACGCTGTATCTGTTTACCTGTCATCCCCAGTGAAGAAGTAATGATTCAGGTTGCCATGCATGAAATATACTTAAATTAAATATAACACTGGTGAGTTATTTAAGTTATGGAATGAATGATCATAACACAGAAATCTAAATAAACTTTTACCAGCTTAAGAAAATAATAATAATAATAATGACTACCCAGTCAAAAAAAAAAACGTAAAATAAAAAGATGGTTAAGGAAGTCAAGCAGTTGATAAAAATGGCCCTCGCACACCTCTACGCACGTGGTTTACATTCAATAATCTTATTCGACAACTCAGTAAAACAACTTGGTTTTTTCTGACGGAGAAAATAATCAATAATTCACATCATTATAGATGTTTTTATAGTTAAATAAACCCTAACTATACATGGTATAGCTGGATGTGATAGTACAATCAACCTTGTAGAATTGCCAAGCTTCAGCGACGTGTACGTTATAGCTCATTTTGCCAAAGGAAAAAAGTGATTGTTGAAATTAAGCGAATTTTTAGCGGCGATATTTTTCTTTTAAGCACACCCCATTCATTCCAGGCCAAGTACCACCCCCCCCCCCCACCACACACACACACATACACACACATAACACCGATAATTTGATACATAAATACCATGCCCATATCGTTTGTGTGCATTATGAAATTAGCTTCTTCTAATGTGCTTCATGTGAACTAAAATTATCTTTCACGTGAGAAAATAAATTTCACAAAGCAAACCTTAAAATGGACGTTTGACAGAAGCAGATAATATATGTCATGAAATTACAAGGAGCTTAAAATTAACATTTTCCTACCACGAACATTTTCCTAACATGCGTGCTTTTTTTTTCTTTTCTTTTTTTTTTTGCAAATACAGGTTGCATATATGTGCTTGGCACTACAAAATGTAGAAGATTACAGAAAGCTGGCATATATATGGTAATTATAATTCGGTTTAAACTTTAGAATCGTGCACGTATCGACATAACTGATAATACTTAGTTTTAGTTTTATGTGCCTGTATGGGAGTCTGTGGGTCTTCATTCCATTTCAAACACTTTGATTGCAGCACGTGACTTTGCACTCTCGGTGACGACGATATTTCGCGTGATACTGACAGCCACAGCATACGGGTCTTTGACGCCATCTTCTTTTCCCAACAGGTGCTTGACGAAACGACCTTGAGGCGTAAACAAACACACGCGGTCATTGTTGCGATCGACAATTACAATGTTTCCATCTTGATCCGTGGCGATTCCGCGTGGATATTTTAGCTGACCATCTCCGGATCCCTCCGAGCCGATTTTCCGGATAAATTTGCCTCGACTATCGAACACTTTGATGCAGTGATTGTCGGAATCGGAGATGATGATTTCGTTGTGTATGCCTGTAGTAACGTAGAGTGGGTTATTAAACTGGTCATCCCTTGAACCACGTGACCCAAACCGCCTGATGCATCTCTTCTCTCCTTGGTAAATACTAACTGTGTGTTCTCCCACATCTGTTATGATACAGTTGCCATTCGGACTAATGGCTAGACCACACGGGGCATAGAATTTTCCCAGACCCCATTTTGCTATGCTGTTTCCGGCAGGCGAGAAGACCTGGAGCCGTTTTTGAGACGCGTCGGAGACGATGATATTGCCGCGCAGTGTTACGGCAATGCCTTGAGGACCAATGTTTCCTTGTGCTATGGTGTTGACAGGTTCCCCAACAGAATCGAAGATCTGGATGCGTTTGTTGCCCCACTCCCCGACAACTATGTCACCGTTTAGGAGGCAGGCGACATCTAGCGGATCCTTGAGTTCACCAGGACCATCGCCCATTTTATCGACCTTGACTAATTGCCTTAAGCGTGTGCGTTGATGCACGTGTGTGATAGGCTCCGATATGCGCGGCGAATCTGAGGTTCCCGGCGGAGAGACGCTGGTGCCACGGCGCTGCAATCGCGATGGGGGTGGTATCAAGGCCATCGGGCTTTTATTCAGCTCTTCCAAAGTGCCACGAATTTCATCAACACGTCCCAGATTAGGATCGTATTTCCCGGGAAGGAAAGTTACGGCTGATGTCATCTCAGGGTCGTCGTATATGTCTACTTCTGCTACGGTGCGCATGCGCTGAACAAGATCGTCGTGAATTGCAATTACACGCAGCGACGTTCTTCCCGACGTGACATTAGCGTAATCCTGCAGACTCGCGGCTTTGACAGCAGTAGAATTGACTCTTTCTAACTCCTTGACGATCTTATCCAGTTTTTGGTCACGCTTGTTGCGCAGATCCTCCAGCAGTTTGCTTTCCTGTGAGCGAATCTGCTCAATCATATCACGTGTGCGTTGCTTGATATTGATCTCCGCTTGCTGACACGATTTCAGGTTGAGCGTGCGTATCGATTCGAGATCGGCTGCCTTTCGCCGGAAGTGCTCTAACTTGCTGGTGACAACATTCTGCAGATTACGCACATCTTCTTGGTGTTGAGAAAAGAGTTCGTCCACTTCTATGACGTTATGTCCGTCATGGTCATTCATGATACACATGGTGCAAATAAGCTGCTCGCATGACCGACAGAAATACTTCGCCTGCTCCCCCTGGTGAGCAGTGCATAGTGCGTGCTCTACACTAGCCGGGCCACCCTTTCCGGACACCTTATGATTCTTGAATATCGGATTCTTCTCATGTTTCTTCATACAGTCTTTGCAGTATCCCATTCTACAGTTATCACAGTAAAACTTGGCATTTTGAGACTTTTTAGCAGCTTTGCAAACGTCACAAGTACGTCCATCATGCTTTAGTTTCTCCTTGCGAATGTTAACAGTTTTGAACATTTCTTCGATTTTAGCCACTTTGAAATCATTTCTAAGGGCGTTGATACCGCCCGAGGGCAGCACCGTCAGCTCCCGACATGTCGGGCAGGGCAACTTGCCCGCCTGGGCGCGTCTTTGTTGTTGGTAGGTGCGATAGTAACCCTGGAGACACTCCTTACAGAACGTGTGTCCGCAATTGAGCATCTTTGGGTTGCGATAGATCTCGAAGCATATCATACAGTGAAGAAGATCCTCGAAGCTTTCCGATGTGCCCCGAATATGCACTGACATTTTGAACTGTGAACGTTTTCTGAATTCTTTAGTCAGTGTTTATTATCACTATTATTATTGTTTAATGTTCGTTGAAAACATTTAGTGTTTTCGTAGAGACTTCTAGCTTCATGTATTGCCTTCTCATTTGCAAACAGAGCCGGCAGACAACGCAAATCCGTCTCCACGCACGAAGGTATTTGAAAAACTGAAATCTGATTTCCTCCAATACGTTCTATAAATAAGTAAATTACCACTGTTTATATTTTAGCCCCATTGGTTTACACGTATCTTCCTCAAAATGTTTTTTATATGTGTAGTTTTACTTGAAGTTGATTCCATTCACGTTAATTGCGCACTGTTTACAGTTTGCGCGTGGTATGATTGGTTAACCCATAGAAGCTGCAAAAAAAGATGAGACAAATGATATCAGTCCACAGTATTTAATTACAATTTGCATACACCCTGAAGCATGCTTTTGCTATCAACTGTCATACCCCTGTTCACAAGTTAATTAAAAACCTCATGTTCAAGTATTATATATAATCATGGGTGCATATTTTATCAATTCCTTTGTTGTGAAAACTCTGTGCTTTACAATGTAGATTTTTGCGGTTGCCAATCAAACCCATAGCAACAGAGATAATTCAGTTGCTGACTTATTTTTATCACACAATTTTACACAGTTAAGTCCGTTTCTTTTTCTTTTTCTTTTTCCATTCTACTTGTGGTCAATCATTGAAGCGTGTATGCTTCTTTACGTGAGACTTGTATACAAAAAAATAGTCCACATTATGGGGAAAAGCTTTGTCCTGAAAATTACTTGGCGTGTAAACATAGTCGATAGACAGAGGTCGATGCATTTCAATTGAGGCGGTGATTATGAAGCCTTGTTTTCGCGCACGGCATGCGCTTTATGCAGGCAGTCATGAGGTTTACTTTTTGTGTTAATAGATCGTTGCTGGGTACAAAATGGCTATGTTTTACAGCACAAGTGTGAACTTTTCACGTGATAAAATAATATCAATCACCTGGATAGATAAATGACTTTTTTGAATAAATATCATAATTTATGGCGATTTCAATTCAAAAATAAATAAATAAATAAAATAAAAAATGGACAGATTAATTGACATTTGTGTGACACAGAAAAAATAAGTAAATAAATAAATCAAACCCTTCGCAGCATACCTGTGCCCAAATTGAACATTGAACCCAAGCTGGCTCTATTGATGGTTTTCTGCAGTATTTCGATCTATCCACGGTTCATAATATATTGATCACCATCACCGTTATTTTTCATATCCAGTTATTTACTTCCCACGGCAAGGAATCTATGGATTATCTCTGTACCCAAATCTCTGTTATACCCAGTCGATATTTACATACGTATTTACTAGTGTCAGAATCAGCTGTCTTAGTTCCCGTACGTCATTCCTTTGTCACAGTCAAAACATGTTTTTTTTTTTATCAGACTATAAATACTGGCTGCTTTTAACAAAGAAAGTTAATCCACGTACAAAAAAAATGTATTAAATTCTTCAGCAATGAGGAACCTTTTTTTTCGTAATAAGAAAATACGGAAGCTTGTTAAAGTTTACCTGTCGAGCTTATGACGGAACAAAGTAAGCATGGACTAAGAGGGGTCCAAAAGTGTGCATAAAATGTTATATGTCTTTTATTCCGACCCTGTTTTCGCCTCCATGCATATTCTAAATAGCATTTTCTGTGCGTAGGTATAATTGAAGTCTTTGTTGAATAGCCCCTGAGGAGCGTGTGTCAGGCTTTATCGGCCTTGCACGCCAAGCCAGCAGTTTCACGGTGTTATAACATTTCTAAAAACGTCTAAAAAAAAAAAACAAATGGTCCCAAAACCTTTAAATGTTTGATGCACAAATTATAAATAAACCCTTTTACGAAATGATAAACTGGTGCCTATATCAGAACAGGCTCCAAAACGAAGACCGAAAACAAGGATGATTGCCAAAAATGTGTTGATACTGCGTTACTGCGGTTATTTTATTTCCTTCATTTCTGAAAAAAAGTGGAAATGAAAAAAAAACAAAAAAAAAAACCTGCACAACCCTGCGTTTATACTGTTGAGAGAATATCTGCTGCAACTGCCCAAATGCTGGTTGCCTTGTGTTGATACTGCACACAAAGCGGCCTCTCATTTGGCATCTACTTTACCAGAAAAAAAAAACGTACCCACTGAATTATTTCTCAAGTGTCCAATATGTGGAAAGAAGAAAATATTAAACTTGCTTATGCTCATTATTTCCGCACTTCCCGTGATAAAGGGAAAGTCCAGAGATTCGTGCCTTTTTTTTTGTTGTTGTTGTTGTTGTTGTTGTTGTTGTTTTTTGGTGATGGGGGGGGGGGGGGGGGGGTTGGGGGATATCCGCCTGCCAAATGCGAATGAATGTGCGTCAGGGTTAGAATCTACCGAAGTTTGCACAATTCTGCAAAAGTGGGGAAAATGGACAACTGTCTGAAAAGAGAAAAAAAATCTTACATGTAAATATTAAATCACTGGCCAAACAGATACTAAATTATACTGTCGTTTGTGCGGTACTTTCCCGTACACAGAACCGCAGTATTTGCATGCCAAACCATATTCAAAGCTAGCACATAGGTATTCTGCAAATGAATCATTACTTAGCTATTCCACGTGCACTTTGGCCATGGGCTTTTTTATCAGATAACTCTCATTATATCTCCGAATATATCCAAAAACAAGCAAAAAATACACAGCTCAAAAACCATAGCTTTCTGATAAGTCGTGCGTATATTTATTCCGTTGCTATATAGTTCTCCTTCTGAGAAAGTGGAGGGAACAGCATCACTTTTCTATTAAATATTCAACGCAGGCAACGGAATCTATTTATTCAATAGCTCTGGGGTCAAAATTCGATATTTCAGTCAATTAGATGCGTGATAGAAAAGATGTAATAATCAATGCTGATTTAGCGATGTCTGAAAGCAAATCAAGCATTTTCCACATAGCATTATTTTTGCTCATCAACATTGCAGGTGTTTTATGCAAATTAATTCCCATTGCCCCCCCCCCCCAACTCAGAAGAAAAGAAAGTGTGTGGGGGGGGGGGCGGGGGAGTCCGCGCAGAGTGCCAATTTGCATTCCAAGGGTGGGGGGGGGGGTAATTTTCATTCAGGGCTCCGTGTTTCCAGCAAAAAGGGGGAAGGGGTTCTTTTGAAACTGCACCCCGCTTAACAAAACCGGGACCCCCCTCTCCCACAAAAAAAAGAAGAAAAAAAAAGAAAAAAAAACTGCGAGTACAGACTTGACAGTATAAGTGATAGATTATTATTATTATTATTATTATTATTATTATTATTATTATTATTATTATTATTATTATTATTATTTATGGTTCTGTGACTCGGGTGGCGTGCGTTCTAGCTGCGTCTGTTCTCATAAATATATAATTCGGTGAATATGAGCGTATTTATAAAATCGGACAGTCCGGGCTTAGGGAGTGACATTCTGCGAAAATGTCCGCGTTTAGTGTAAGGGTTTTTATTTCAAGATATCATTGACGCAGATGGCAACCGATTTGTATGTGTGTGCCCCCACTCCCCGCTCCCCCAGAACAGAAAGGCCACAGATTCGCACATTCAAATAACTAGAGATGACAACTTTCCCGATTATAAACTTTTCGACGCATGGTCTAAACGCCGAGGTTCAAACGGGCATACTTTTTCTTAAAAAGAACACTGATAAGAAGCATTATTTTGGCCTAGCCGAAACTCCCAAACGTGAGGAAAGACTTGCAATTGTCTATTCATTTTTGCTGTTGGCGACAATGGGGGCTCCACCCATTAACCACAAGAAGAAAACAGAAACAAATAAATTTAAAAAAAAACATACTAAAGTATTAAATTGTTATTTGACCATAAGTTGTAATGTAGTCAACGAGGTGATTCGCCCTTACATAAAATAACGACATTGGCACGTGTCGTAGACCGAGATCAGTAAAACTAGCATCAATGGCAAGTTCTATTGTGTGAAACGTGACTCTTGGTGTCATGGGAAGACTGCAACAGTCATCATGGGGGGTCCAAGACAACCACAAAAAAAAAAACAACAACAACAAACAAATAAACAAAACGGGGAGAAAGGGTTAGGGGGGGTAATTTTGCGCAGAGCTCCCCGTTCCCGCTAAAAAGGGGCTATTTTCGAATTGCATTCCGTCTTTGATTGAAAAAAAGCAGGGGGGTATATTAATAGTCATGGACATGCATGATAACCAGTTTGTACTTGAGTGGTTTTCACCCCCACCCCCTCCTCGGGATTAATTATAAGCTATTTATTAATTATCTCTAACTTAGGTGATGGAGGGGGCTGGAGGGAGAGGGCGCTCACGCATATACATATATTGTATATTGGCCACCATCTGTGTCAATGACATCGTGAAAATAAAACGTGGAATGAAATTTCGAAATAACCCCCTTTTGTGGAAAACACGGAGTTCTGAATGAAAATGAATGAATTTTTTTTTTGGACACGCATGCAACACATTTCATACCAAGTGCTGCCTCAACCCCCCCCCCCCCCCCCCCCCCCCCTCAACTGCGGGAACTTAAAAATTGGTACAACATATGAATGAGAGTAACTGCTGATTAAAATAACCAGGTATACGCTAAGGACCAGGGTAAGAAATTATTAGTATCATTATTATTATTATTATTATTATTATTATTATTATTATTATTATTAGACACTGATCGACAGAGTGGACGTGACTTTCATCGAATGCAGACCATGCATGTTTACACTGTCATGTACTGGTGCATTGTGGGTGAAGGAAAAACCAGCCAATTGACGATCACAACGTCATCAATAGTTCTCCAGAAAATTCTAGTGCATTCATTGACCAACTTCGTTTGCAGTAAACAACTACGCTTTCCTTCAACAGCAAAAATAGTTGCTGCGTGAGTCTAGACATTCCTAGAATTTCCAGAGAATTCACGAGCTTAGGAAGCACTATATAAAAGTGAGTTTTTCTTTAGTATATTTATGTTATTTTACCGAGACAAGAACAGTCAAAACAAGCGGGAAAATCAGTAAAATCGAAACGATTCCATATCCACTGAGCAAAACTTGTTGTGGTACACTTGAGTCTGGGATCGTTCCTTCGTGGATCGGATATAAATTGTTGGAAATAGAGACTTCAAAAGGTAAGACATTGTTAATATTTTAAACTTTCACCAACGCGGTATGAAAGAATATACAAAATTACGGGTTTTTTTTTTTTAAATAAAAACCTCGAAAATCCACATACTGGCTGGATCCTGGGCATCCGAGGGGAGGGGGGGGGGAGGCAGGGGCGAATTAGTAACCTGCATGTTAACTGCAGGCGCTACTTATTACCTGCATGATGCCATAAACTGAGAATAATTATTAAGTTAAGATAAAGTGATAAATATTTCAAACATTGTTTATATAATAAGCCAATTGTACTTTCGTGTCTTTCCAATGGATGTGTTGTTTCGATTTCCAATTTTTTGGGATAAATTATAAAGGAACGATGAGGGGGAAAACATCAAAATTCTTTATGTAATTTTCTTTCAACATGCACACTTTCCAATTTATTAAGCCATCATATGATTTTTAAAAACTATATTTTACATATTATTCAGTCCCTTTAATAACCAAAATGTCAATATGTTTCTGGCAAAATGGAATTTTGTTGATTTTTTGCCAGTTTTTTTTTTTTTCTATCACTTGTTTATATCCTTATCCCAACTGAATTCAGCCGAAACGCAAAATCCTTTCGGCAAAAGTCCAAGTACGAATCCGCTCATATATCAGAAGCTCATACATTGTTGTTGGTGTGTTATTGTAGCACAAAGCCACCATGTCTGAATTAGAAAGATGGTTTCCTATGAGCATCTACCGCTCACCTCGAAGCTTCTTCGACGCCGATTTCGGGGACGAGTTTGTGTCGATGGACCGCCAGATGCGGGCAATGCAGCGTGAGATGGACCGTATGGCGGCGAGCTTCCACCGACTGACACCCTACAGGACGCCGGCTTTGCCCTCCACGCCACTAGACATGCGTCTTGCTGAGGACGCTCTGGCGTCAAACCCAGTCGTCACGGACAAAGAGGGCAATAAGAAAATGCAAATGAACTTTGATGTTCGCGCCTTTAAGCCTGAGGAAATTACGGTGAGTTTTTTTGTTTTTGAAAATTTGGAATAGTAAAAATAGGATACAAAAAACTGCGCTCAGAAATCTTGATAAAAAGCTCTGTTTATACCACAATGGGAGGGGGGGGGGGGTAGGGGGATGGTGATCGATCAAGTAAGAATGTTTTTTTTTTTTTTTGTTTTTTTTTTTGTCAGGCAGTGTCCGAATTAAAAAAAAATCCAATATAAATTGTCAAGGCTTAACTCTATTAAGCAGTAACTTCTTTGTGAGGTGCAGTTCAACAAAATAAAAAAAAAAGATATTTTGCGAACTGATTTGACTCATTTCACAATTAATGTAACGGTTTCTTGAACAGCGATTTTCTTTTAGTTTTATTTATTTATTATTTATTTTTATTTTTTATTTATTTATTTATTTGTTTATTTATTTGTTATTATAAATTTCATTATAATAATAATAATAAAATAATTATTTTTATTATTATTATTATAATTATTATTATTATTATTATTATTTGGCAGGTGAAAACAAAAGACGGGAAGTTTATGGAAGTCAACGCGAAACACGAGGAGACGACAGAGGGTGGGAAGGTGCTCCGTCACTACCACCGTATGTTCTCCATCCCGCCTGGCGTGCAGACACAGGATATGACGTCAGTACTCAGCCCTGAGGGTGTGCTTAGCGTCACAGCGCCTATCGTAGAGCCCCAGGCAGCGCTGGAAGCCCCCAAAGAGCGACCCATCGCCATCACACATGAGTAACTGGTAGATGTACCAACGAAGCGGTTCCGTTGTGGCGAAGAAAAAAAGGAAGTTTTGCTTGGCTGTTATTCCAGACAGATTTATTCCTGGTGCATTGAATCATAGATTAGGAAGAAGTTCTTTTCAATGACTGCGTGCTGATAGATTTTTCTTCTTCTTCTTCTTCTTCTTCTTTTTTTTTTTTTTTTTTTTTTTTTTTTTGTAAGGCTTTGCTTCGAATTATAACAACGAGATTGGCCCGGGAAGGGGGCGGGAAGGGTCGGGGGTGCACTCACGTACGAACTGATCACCATGCGTGTCAATGATTTTTAAAACGACCCCCCCCCCCCACCCCCCATATTTTTAACAGAAGTAGAGAAAAGTTACGAAATACCACCCCTCCTTTTGTTGGAAACTCGGAGTACTTGTTATTAAAGATTATCCCCCTAGCTTCTTTTAATGAAATTAGCACTCCGCCCGGACCATGTCTTGCCTCAAAGTACCCCTTTTTCCGGGTTTTTTGAGGACGCGCATGGTAACACATTTTTTTACTAAGTTCCACCCCCGCCCCGGGGAGCTTGGGCATTCAGTAATATTTGTTTTCGATTTATTTACGTCATGGTGTTGACTGCTCTGACTACTCAAAGTGAAAAAAAAAATGTTGACGGCTTTCGGCCAATAAACGAGTCCATGCACAGAACATTGCACATGTGATCATTGAATAGTTCTTGTGATTTGTAGTTCTCCGTTAGCGGTTCTTCTGTGTGGATTTATTTTGGGAAAAACGAAAGAGGTATTCCATGGTCTGTACCGTGATGTTTGATTGGTTGATGTAATCACGTGATAAAGCGACCGGCGGGGGGGGGGGGGGGGGGGTATTCATAAGGCTGTCGTGAGATCCAGGCTGATCTGGGGGTTCTTGAAAAGTTTGGTTTGGTCTTTGGCTTATCTTTATTGAACAGTCCTAACAATACTTTTTATTAGATAATCCTCTTGATGTTGTTCTTTGCCACAATAAAAAAGTTTGGTTGAAATACAACAAACAGTTCTAAGACTTGGAAACTAGTTCCCCGTTGGTCTCCTGGGGTTGTGTATTTTTTATGTTTAATCATTTAATATAACTAAAAAAAGTTTTATCTTTTCATACTTAATTTTGGCGGTGGCACTGTTCATTTCAGTTCCTTAATTCAAGATAATTATTGGTTATAGTTAAGAAGTATTATTAAAGAAAGTTGAAAATTTTTCAGTTCTGTACAATGTAGCAATAAACAAGGTTTATGTTGAATACGAATTTTTTTCTGAACTGTTGTAAAAATTACGAATGGTTAAGAGAAAAAAAAACTAAAGAATTAAGTGAAATGCAGGGCTTGAAATTTGTATTGAAATGAAATGAAATGCAGGGCTCGAAATTTGTATGGAGATGAAGTGAAATTCAAGGCTCGAAATATGTATGGCGATTCATGTCCCTGGAGTGTCTACAAATTAGGAAAAATTTGACCTGTATTTTTGACCGATATTGTAAACATAACTTGAGCGACACAATTTTCTTTGAAATTGCCTTTTCTGAATCTTGCATTTTAAACCTCCTGTTTTGTGAAATTATCCAAACAAACAGAATGAATTTCGAATGACCGTAATCCTGCCTGGTCTTGCGGGGATTTATTGCGTCGCAATGTCAGAATAACTCCAGAAGATCTGAGTCTGAAAAAACGATCGTTTTTATAAAATTCTTGCTGGTTACAACGTATAGGAAGGAAAGCATATTCGGGCCCGAGAATACACAGTGTTCCGAAGCTTATAACTTGACCGTAGTCAGTCATTTGATGTGTATATATAAGATTTGAAAATAAAAATATGATAAATCAAACTTGAGACTTTTTATTTCGTTAATACACCGGGAGGGAGGGGGAAAGGGGTATCCATCTAGAGGGATAGGTTTTCATTATGTTTCCCCCCGTGGAGGGGAAACGTTTTTGCACTTCCTGTAACTTATGTGTATTTTAAAGTATGAGTGTCTGTTGTATACACCTGATTTTTTTTAACCACTTTACGACGTCAAGACGTGATTTCACAGTCGCGCCTCAAACCCGCTTCTGTGAATTTTGAGGGTGAGAAGTTCAGTAGCACCTAGATTGATGATGAGCGGGGGGTGGGGGGGGGGGGCGGGGGTCTGGGAGTGCCGATGCTGAGCCGTTGCTATGTGATGTGAGCTGGCTTTGGGATTTGATGAGGGGAGGGGGTTAGTGCCGATGCACAACCGTCGCCATGCGAAGTGAGAGATCTTTACGATTTGATGAGAGATGGAGGGGGAGGGGGTTGAGTGTCGATGCAGAACTGTGGCCATGCGAGGTCAGCGGGGTTTGGGCCTTTATGAACGGTGAAGGGAGGGGGTAACCGCTGATGCAGAGCCCTAGCCATGCAAGTTGAGAGGGGTTTGGGGATTGATGAGCGAAAGGGGGGGAGAGGTGACCCCAGATGCAGAGCCGTAGCAATGCGAGGTGAGTGGGGTTTGGGGAGAGGCGGTACCTTTGCTGACAAGTGCAAAAGTTTTAGCGGCTGGCTGGACACAGCGTGACTCAGCATTTTCTGTGAGGTGCCTAATGAATGCATGTGACATGTTTGGGTACACTGATGTTGTTGTGCACTGAAATTTCTGAGCGGACAAATTAATTAACGACAAATGGATCTCAAATTAAGAGAATAGCATGTGAATTTTTAAGACTACTTAATGTGAGATCAATTTGTGATCTTGATTTGATCTCAAATTAGAGTCTCGAATTATGCGATTGTTTTTTCATCTCGGTAACTTAACAAATGGAAAATTCTCAAGCAGCTCCTCAGGGAAGATACGGAAAATAGCCCAAAGGTGGAAACAAGTTTCCGTCTGTGTTACGGCGGTCTGCGGTCATCTGGAGATCTGTCTGCGTAGTTCCGATTGTCATGGCGGAAGTTGTCGAACGAGGTGAACGCACTTGAATGCTTATACTGGTCTTCTAACAGCGATGGGTTGCGGTCACGTGTTGAGGTGTGGGCAGGCCTTTCTTGAAAGCCATTTGCATCACTGCTGAAACCACGCTTGTCATCTGTGAAAAGACTACGAGCTCTGTCCCCCTCGCTGACCCCGTTACAGTCGATTCTGCATACCCCGTTACAGCACACACCATCCATGCAAGGATCCGAACCGGCGAAGTCGACGCAAGCGGTATCGATTTGCAACTTGGGGGCACAGCGGTATGTCGAGCGATCACAGAATAAATAAGGGCTGTTACATGACGTATCAGTAGGGGTGCAAACCGGACTCGGTTGGCAAGAATAGAAGTCGTCCGTGTAGATGTTACTTAAGCCGTCTATATTCCGCAGTGGAGCAAACGGGTGCATTGGCGCGAGTGGGTGGTGGTAAGATTCTTGCGCGTACCTCAAAATAGTGCCATCGGGCTGCTCCATTCCGACTCCCAATGCAATGGAATCGTTTGGGTAGTCATACTGTGGGTCGAATGTGACGTCACGCTGCCTCTGTTCTTCTCGCATCTGCTCCCACAGGCAATCCAAAAATGCATGGTGTAGGAAGAACACCGGGTCAGCTGGGGATATAGGGATATCCGCCATCACACCTCCCACCCAGTTATGCACCGCCCCGTGATGGCTCTCAAACACGGGATTCACAAACCAGCTAGTATTTCTTAACTGTTTCGAGTCCAGAAAGTCGATAATTGCTTGATCGGGCATGAGAGCTGGCATAGTGCGAGCGAACTCGGGTGCTACTGTTAAATTTCTGTGTAACAGACGACTGTTTCCAGATTGAGCTGGGAATTGGAATCTCCAATAAGCAAACGGCCCCTCTATGACGTCACCGACCCCGTTGCCTAGGAACGATGGAGACCATAGAATAGAATGCGTTGCTATGTCGTCTCCAAGCAAATGATCTAAATTTGAATCCCAGTAAGGAATGCTCACGGATGGATCGATTTCCCTCAAAGCGTTTTCAAATCTGGAGAAAAATAATATTTAACTGAGGCAGATGTGTGGGGCGGAGAAGAGAAGGTGATAACTCTTTCCTGCACTAACTGTATTAACGTTTATTGATTGATCAATTTTCATTGGTCGTGTCTATCACGTGATTATTCATTACATCACGTGATTGGTAACCAGTTAATTTAAAACAAGTGTTTTTAGTACATGATTATAATAATGCAAGACAAAAGGTCTTGAAACTTATTATGAACTTATAGTAGGTTTTTTTGTGTTTATTCAACACACATCAAACTCACCTGAGCAAAAACTCACGGTGAAATCCGAGGAAGGCAGGGCCAAAGTGAGCTGCAGGTGCCCGGCTTGCGGAGTGACTCTGGACAAAGAGCTCGTACGTTGACATCCGTCCATCGATGTGCGTTTTAATATATTTAGTGCTCTATGCAGCCGAAATCGTTCCTCATCTGACAACGTGCGATATTCTTTGCGCAAGGCTTTGTTTTCACGGATCTGTCGTTTGGAGCGATGCTGTAATTTCCTTCCTGTTTTTCTGATCTAGATCCAAGGGATTCAAACCAG